>CAUYUJ010017560.1:665832-728332 GCA_963575745.1 Prorocentrum cordatum
CTTTCCTGGGTCTTCTGTTGATGTGCCTCATTGCGCGGACCCTATGCAGTCGGATGCAGTTGTACACAGGAACACAGAGCGCAATTCTCGTAGGAGAACCCACAAGAAGGCAAAACGGAACCGTAAGCGTAGAAAGAAGCGTGCGATGGCAATGCGCAGGTTGTCTCGGAAGCCGGGCAGGGGCTGCTAAATCCGTGGCTGCGAAAATCGATCTCCGGGAAGTTATCTTCGTCCTTCCGGGAAGAAGCCCGTTGACTGTTTCGCGTGCCGCGCCTCATTCCGGGAAGTTGTGGTTTCCTTCCGGGAGGGCCGTTTTCGCAGCCACGGTTTCACAGCCCTCGCCCAGCTTTCGATTGTCCCTGCTCCGCAGGGCCTCCTGCTCCGCACGGCCTCCCAAGGGCGCCGGGGCGCCAGCCGCGGTAAGGTCAGCTACCTTCGGGGGAGCACGTGGAACACGAGGCGATGGGGGGCGCCCGGCGGAGAGCAGCAGGCACTAGAAGCGGAGTGTTTGTTTTCTCTCAGGAACGACAGACACTGGGGCTTCTGCTTGCTGTCGGATCTCGGTTTCCCTGGATTTATATATATATATATATGTATATATATATATTTATCTCTGTGTCCCCTTTCCCCGTCCCTCTCCTTTTTACTCCTCTCACCAGGGGTTTTGTGCTACAGGGGGGCTGCCAGCGGAGACCCCCCCCCATGTCCTCTTGGGACTCCGAAGCCTGGCCAGGGGCGGCAGCGCGACGCGAGTCCGAACCCTCGGAGTTAACCGGGAGCGGCAGCGCGACGCGAGTCCGAACCCCCTCGGGTGAGGGCGGCAGCGCGCGACGCGTGTCCGAACCCCCCCCGGGACCCCTTTCCAGCCCTTCAACTCCTGCTGGGACGGCTTCAGCGCATCCTCAGATGGCTCGAAGTCGGCACATCTTTTAGCCAACTCGGCTCGGGCAGGGTCAGGGCGGGGCCGAGGCGGCTACGGAGAGGCGGTTTAGAGGAGATCGTTTCGAGGACGGAGGGGGGACGAGATAAAACCCATGAGAATCTCAAAGATATTTATCTCTGTGTCCCCTTTCCCCGTCCCTCTCCTTTTTACTCCTCTCACCAGGGGTTTTGTGCTACAGGGGGGCTGCCAGCGGAGACCCCCCCCCATGTCCTCTTGGGACTCCGAAGCCTGGCCAGGGGCGGCAGCGCGACGCGAGTCCGAACCCTCGGAGTTAACCGGGAGCGGCAGCGCGACGCGAGTCCGAACCCCCTCGGGTGAGGGCGGCAGCGCGCGACGCGTGTCCGAACCCCCCCCGGGACCCCTTTCCATGCACCCCTTTCTGGTTTACCGCCATTATTTCCCAGGGACGGGTGGGGAGGGTCCGGAAAATGCTGACAGCGAAGCTGCTCAGATATTTTGCTCCCTCTTTTCGCTCTCTCATCCCACATCGAAGTTAAGAGCACTCGCCAGTACACGAAATCGTTCCAATTCTGCAGGCAAGAAATCGTTCTGAAGCAAAGTTTGCACACCGTCACTGATGTAAAGTCTGGCCACAGCGGTATCTTGCCACCTCCCAACTATCAAAGTCAAGCCCATGTTCTCGAATCTTCTATAGTGAGTGGTGGCACCTCCACGGCGCAAGGAATATATTTGATATCCGTGCCGCTCCAGGTTCAGCGACCTCAAGAGAGCTCTGAAGACATCACGAAACTCGGGCACGGTGCCCTGCAGCAAAGAGCTCTCAGGCGGCAAATGCTGTGTCAGCACTCGGACGAAGTGAACAATCCTAGCGTCGTGGAGCGTGACCGACTCCTCGCAGTGCCGTCTCTTGCCTGCCTTGGTCACCGGCAAGGCTATGACAAGGCTGAGGCCGTCGTTGCTGAACTGCAGCTGCCACTTTCGAAGAGTAAGAAGCTCCATTGTTCGCAAAAATACAGAGTAGCCAATCACAAGAAGCACCGCTACGTCGTTCCGACTCCAGGACCGAGCCACCGTGGCAAGTGACATCAGCACATACTCTGGCATGGGTGGTGCTCTTTGTGGCATCTCAGTCCGTTGCCAAGCTTTCAGCAAGCTCCACGCACTGTGCAGCACTCTTTTGCGTCGCAAGAAGAACTGTACGCCAGACAAAGTGGCCCCAGCATCGCCAGCGGGCCTCCCATGCGCCCACAGCGCTTCTATCCATTCACATAACTGAAAGTCGAGCTGCTCCAGGTCAGTGGCCACGTCGATACCATGGGCACGAATCCAAGAGACAAAGCTTTGCACCATCTGACCATATCTGCGAAACGTACGAGGTTGAACTAGTGTGTGTGATAATCTGCCAATCGCGCGTCGTACCCGAATGCGGGACACCAAGTCTATCTCATAATCAATGCGACGCTTCCTCGGCATTGCTGTCACCTGACGGGCCGCCTTCCCGCGAAGGGTCGTCGGCTGGGTTCTTGTCCGTCTCGGTGTACCCGTAAATCGGTCTTGCCGACGCCGCCAGGACCAGAGCTGAGATCCTTTTGACGGCTGCGTTGAGCAGATGCGAGGAAGAGCGCCCCCGCGATATCACACCAAGTCCAACCTGCGAATCCATCAGATGAGCGAACCTCGTGCCAAGGTGATGGCCCACTCTGAAGCGCCAGCGAAGGCCTGCCAACGTGCTCAGCACCTCCAGCGCCGTGATGTGGCTCTTCCACCTCCACTTCCAGACCAGCACTGTCTTCCACGTCCAGCGGCTCACGCTGATCGGGCGGCGTGGCCACAAGTCAGGGCGCATGACCTCCAGCGTGTCGAGGCGCACGTCCGAGCCCCTCACCTCAGCTCGCCGGATCAGCTCCTCCACGATCTGAATGCTTGGGTCCGCCTGCGCCTCGGCCTCTTCGAGGCCACGGTCCCTGATCACGACCCCGCTGTCGTCGCCCTCCTTGGCCACCTGCACCAGGCCCTCGGCAGCGTCGAAGGCGCCTCCGACCGCGCGCGCCTCCGCTATCGTGGGGACCGTGTCCAGGTAGCCGTGTCGGTGAGCCCAGTGCGCCACTATCCAGGCCACCACGCCGCACTGGAACGAGTTGCCCAGCAGGGCGCATCGTACCACCTCGAGCTCAGCCAGCTTGCGGAATCTTGTGGCCCGCGCTGTCGCCGTGTGCCCAGGTGGAAAGTCCATCAGCATCTCTCTCTCAAAGGAGTCGGCAGGCTCCAGCGCACCTCCTTGCCATCGAAGACAGTGAGGATCTCGAAACTGGTACGGCGCGTAGCAGAAGTCGTGCCTCCGCCAACGCTCCAGCTCGGCCTCGCTGCACTGGTGCAGGCCTTTCGGCTTGTCGCCGGCACGCCCGCGCGGGATGCACCTCACGAAGGTGGGCAGCCGCTGCTCAGGAACCTTGGCCCCTGACCACTCTCGCCCAGGGCGCAGCCAGCGGCCCAGCGGGCCTGGACCTCCAGGGATCGTCACTTTCACCACCTCGCTCTTCACACTGACTTCGCCCTGCCACGGCGTCATGAGGTCGGTGTCACACCAGTAGAGCCTCTCTCGGCGAGCGTGTGAGATGTCGGCGGCGTCGATCATCACCGGGGTCAGCCCCATGTGCTCTGACATCGTGTCGCGATCCTCGGCCGTCATGGAGGACACATTCTCGATCAAGTCGAAGACCTCGACCTCCACGGAGAACACCTCCTTCACCAGCGACTTCACCCGCTTGATCTCGTAGAAGAGGCCCGACCTCGCTCCTGACAGCCCTTGCCTGTCGACGCTCAGCCTGGTGAGGTCCACGCAGGGAGCTCCCGCAAACAAGAGAACCCAGCGCACGTGCGGGGCCCTGTCCCGGATCTTGGCGATGTCCTGCGCGCTCAGCTTTGCGACGTCGCCCAGCTCCACCACGTCCGGCCGCGCGTACTTCACCACGCGGCAGGCCTCTGGGTCCGTCTCCGACGCGGCGTACACGGCCACGCTCAGCCCCAGCATGTCGAGGGCCCGCCTTCCACCTCCGATCCCGTCGAAGAGTGACAGCAGCACGCCCTCGTCCTGCAGCCGCCCCACCTGGCGCCTGCGAGAAGCCTTGGCTGCCTCAACGCCGTGTGGGAGCAGGCGCACAGCCCGGCACACCGCCCCCTTGCGCATGCTGGCGTCGGACACGGTGACGAGCCCGCTCACGGGCGTCCTGAGGTCGCACCTCATGAGCGGCAGGAGCCCCACGGCCAGCAACAGCTCCCTCTGAACGGGAGCGGGCAACCTGCGCTCGCCTCTCCAGCGCACCACGGCACGCCACAGGACGTCGAACACGGACATCGTCTCGCGCCTGAACATCATCGCTCGCACCCAGCGGCCCGCCACCACCTGCAGCCAAGTCTGAGTCAGCACACTCCGATCTAGCGTGGCGAAGGTGAGGCCCAGCAGGCGGTACACAAACTCCAGGGGCGGGCTGATCACGCCCCTCGTGCCGTCAATGAGCTCGCCCAGGGCCTGACTGACAGGCTCGCGGCACACTGCCTTATCCTCGCTCCTGGGCACGCCCCGCTGCGCGTACCTCTCGCAAGCCAGCTGCACCACCTCGGGGGTGCCCTGTGCCTTCAGCGCCGCCGCGGAGACCTCGTCGGTAACCTCCAGCACGTCAAGGTTGTCGATGTACACCTGCCAAACTACCCAGCAAGCTGTACCAGCACCCTCCGGCATGAGCGTGTCTACTCCGCTCGTCGCCTTCGGCACCGTCTCCGACCACACCTTGACCAGCACGTCCCCGTGGCAGCGCTGCCCTCGCCTGCAGTGGCACAGGAGGCGACAGCCCGAGAGCTCGGGCAAGCAGGCCAGCAGATCGGGCGAGCCGCGCATGTGACTCTCGAAGTTCGCGATGGCCTCGCTCCTCGGCATCATCTTCGTCACCTTGAAGGGGTTCGCCCACTTGGAGGGGGAGAAGCCGCACCGCTGCCCTGTGCGACCGATGTACACCTGAGGGCGCTCGTCGCTGTAGGATCGGCCCAGCTCGCCTCGCACCGGCGGCCTCGCCTCGCCCCGAGAGACCACCGAGCCCCTCTCGCGATGTGGAGGTAGAGGAAGGTCACGCCGCAATTCACGATCCTCAGGCAGCGGAGGCACTCCTTCCAGCCACTCACGAAGCATCCGCCGGTGGATGTGCTGGATGATGCCTGTCGCCGACACCCAGCCCATCGGGATCACGGCCGCGGCCACGTGCACCTCGCCGGTCCCGTCGAGACCGATGCAGGACCTGCTCACCTTCTTGGAGAGCGCCATGTACTTGTGCCACACCGCGGGCAACCGGTACACGTAGAAGCAGCACTTGAGGTCCTCCGACGAGCTCATCATCACCTCGCCGCTCCTCAAGATGATGCTCTTCCACTTGTCTGTCGTCGGGAGGAGACCCATGTCCCCCTGGACCGTCTCCTGCATCCAGTTGCTCGGGATGATGTTCATCACCAGCCGCTGCGGCCCCGAGCCCTTGGCGTGTCCGGACTTTCGTACACCAAAGAGGCCGCCCAGCACGCGACGGCCCTTGACCTCCACGATCTCGTCGGCCTCGATCGGGACGAGGATGCCCCTGTTCACGAGCTCGGCCGCGATGAGCTCCCACTCGTCGTCCTCGGCCCAGACGCGCGGGGTCTTGGGCATCTCGCCCAGCTCCGCGGGGCTCTTCATCACCCACTCCGGGTGCTCCAGCACGCACCTTATCCATCCTTCGCTCACCTCGGTCGCCAGCACCGAGCCGCAAGCCTCCTTCGGCGGCAGGGCGAGCAAGAGGCGCTCGCGGTCCAGCTGCTCGGCTGGGTACACCTCCACGCCCGTGTAGCTCACTGCTGACGACTTCAGCTCCTGGGTCCAGTCGAGGTTCGCCACGGAGCCCTCGTACTGGCACAAAAACGTGCCCACACTCCTGGCCAGCAACCTCAGGGCCTTCAGCTGCACCGCGCTGGCGGGCCCGTGCCTCACCTTCCAGGGGGCCATCTTGAGACCCGGGTGCTTGCCCCCCAGCGCGTACTGGAAGTTCAGGCTCAGGACGGTGAGCTTCAGCCAGCCGTTCAGGTCGTCCTCGAAGGAGGGATCGACTGGCTTCGATTCGCCGAACACGACGCCGTTCATGCTCAACTCCTCGATCGTCAGATCGACGCAGGGCAACGGCAGCAGGTCGCGCCGTCCGTTCCCTGCGGTCAGTGGTGAGAGGATATCATCGTACGATTTCGCATCAAAATTGCCAAGTGCCCCGCTCGACGCGGGCGAAGAAGTACTGAGATCAGCTAGACGGCGTCCAACAACCCGAACGGGAGCTCCACAGAGACTGCCCAGCTCACTGGCGGCACGCGTCTGGTTCAAGTAGGGATAGTCGTGAATTCGCGTGGACGGCTCGTCCGAGACTGCGCCATGAGCGGCGCCGTTGCACTCATCCTCAAGGTACGAGGAGAAGGTGATCTCGGACTCCCAGCTGCCGTCGGACGTGCGGTCACACGCCTCTCGAGCGCCCTCGAAGCTCATGCATTCTACTTCCGATTCTTGTTGGGCCTCTTGCCCTGGCCCTTGTCCTTGCCACGGGCCTGTCCCTTCGTGCCGCCCTTGCCCTTCGGGTTCCACGAGCGCCAAGGTGGCGTCCCGCGGCGCTGTCCTTTGTCGCCCTTCGGCTTGCCCTTGTTGCCTGCCTTCGCCTCCGCTGTCACGTCGTCCTCGAACCTCACGCGACGAGTAGGGCTCGAGGGTCTCCGAAGGGCTGGCTTGCGATCCACTCCAGGGCTGATCGAACCAGGTGCTGGCCGCCAGTGGGACGACGGGCTCCTCGGGCTCCCAGATCTCTCGCCAGCGCCTGTCCCGGCTGCCGGGCTCGGCGACGCTCTCCTCACTGCCTCGACAGCGCCCCCGCGACCGCGACCTCGCCCTCGGCCGCGTCCACGCCAGAGCTTCGCCCTCCACCGGTCCTTCCTCGACCCGGGCGTCGGCGCATCCTTCTCCCCCTGTGCTCCAGGACTCGATATCTGTGGGGGCGGCGGTGCGGGAGAGGGCGCCCTGGTGCGCCCACCCTCTCCCTCGCCGAGTCCCTAGGGGGGCCTCCGCGCGCCAGCCCGAGTGAGGCGCTCCTTCAGCTTCGCGCCCTCCGAGTAGGTCGCCACGGCCGCCGACACCTCGGCGCTGCTGGCCAGCCCGATGTCGGTGGAGTCGACCAGCTCGAGGTGCTCGGCCACCTTCCAGTGCCCGTCCTTGGTGGCCTGCTCGATGGCCTTCAGCCTCTGCATCAGCATGTCGCCCAGCTGTGGCAGGTCGCCCCTCGTGAGGGCGTCCAGGCACTCCCCGACCATCCTCATCTCGCGCACGTTCCGCACGCCCATCTCGCTCTGGGGGTGCATGCCATGCCACACGCTCGTGATGTACTGCACCACGTTGGACGCCATCTTATCCAGCTCATCATCGTTGTCGGCCCCGCCCCGCTGCGCCAAGTATTCACGGATCTGCTTCAAACCCGCAGCCATGAGCGCCCCGGGGTCGGAGCGGGCCAGCTTCTGCACTCGGCGGCCGGAACCAGCGGTCGGGGCCTCGTCAAAACTTGCACTGTCAGAACTATCCTTGTCTCTGTTCTTCTGCTTCTTGCGGCTGCGGCGGCCCTCCAGCGCCGCCTCCGCGCGCTCGGCCAGCGCCTCGCCCATCGAGCGCTTCCTCTGAAGCTTCTCCTTCAGCCTCTTCACAATCTTCCTCATCTCCTCGGCCGTCTTGCCATCGACGTCGTCACCGTCGGCACCGCCTGAGCCCTTGGGGGCTCCGCCTGCGTTCTTGCCCGGCACCACTGGGCCTGCGTCAGCAGCGGGCGGCGCAGCTCCTGCAGGGAGGGCGCCAGGTGGAGCAGCTCCAGCGCCATCAGCGGCTCCGCCTCCAGGCAAGCCCGCCCCCAGCACGCGCAGCGTGTCCGAGTGCACCACGTTGCGTCCTGGCCAAGAGGTCGTGCGACAGCAAGCCGCCACGCCCTGGGTGCAGAGGTGCACCACGCTGCTTCCCATCGCGAAGATGCCCTGCAGGATCGGCAGGTAGAGAGGGTCGCTGCTGCTCTCCACCGCGCACTCCACGAACTCCCCTGCCGCGTCAGGTGGGTAGAGCCCTGTCACTGTCATCGTCGTCGTCCCACTCGGCTGGCATGCAGCGTCGTACATCACCAGCTCGACGCGGCAACCGGCACTCAGCCCCAGGAGGCCGTGGGTCACCGCCTGGGGCGCCATGGGCACGTATACCCACGGCCCAACCTGCTGCGCCACCGCCGCGACCCCCGCCACCGCCGGCTGGGCGAACGCCGCTCCGAACTGCGGCAGCGCCCCGCCCGCCACGGGCATGACCGCCTGCCAGCCCGCGGGCACAGGCGCGGCGGCGGCTGGCACCGCGTGGGCGGCGTGCCCTGCCACGGCGAGGCCGGCTCCACCCCCAGCGTGAGCGGGTGGCCCCACGAGGGCTCCCACCCCGGGGATCCCTGGGATCAGGCCCGGCACCACGGGGCCCCCCACGGCCGCTGGCGCTCCAGCTCCAGCGCCGGCACCTCTGCCGCGTCCTGCAGCGGGCGGCGGGGCGGCAGGCGGCTTGCCCATGCCGCCCATTGGGCCGCCCATGCCGCCCATGCTGCCCTTGCCGCCCATCCCGGGCTTCGCCACCGCCTTGCCTCCGCCTCCTGGCGCTGCGGGGCCTGCGGCGGCTCCGCCCGCGGCCGCGGCAGCTCCAGCGGCCACTCCGGCAGGCGGCGGCGGGAGCAGGGCGCCGACGCCAGGCGGCAGCCCCAGAAAGCCGCCCAGCGCTCCGCCGCCGCCAACGCCGAGGAGCCCCCCGCCAGGGCCCAACCCAGGCGGGCCAGGCGGGGGGCCCGCGCCAGCCCCCGCGGCGCCGAACATCGCCACGGCCGTGCCGCTGCCGCGGCGGCGCGGGCTGACGAGCTCCCCCAGGCGCCGAGGGGGGAGCTCAGTCGGGCGCGGGCTCCTCGGAGGGGGTCATTCTGGGGACCCCCGCATCCTTTAAGCCGAGGCGGCTACGGAGAGGCGGTTTAGAAGAGATCGTTTCGAGGACGGAGGGGGGACGAGATAAAACCCATGAGAATCTCAAGGATATATATAAACGGACCATCGATGAGCATCGCACCACCACGTGAGTCCTCTCGGTGCCAGACTGGGGCTCCAACCCAACCACTCAGCCTGCAGCTACTGGCGAAAGCGTGAGCATGCCGAGATGAAACGCGCAGAAAATACGGAGGTGGACTGCAATGGGGTGAGAGAAGTGGGGCAACGCGGCGTAGTTCGGACAGTCGTCAGAGGCAAAGTTGATATTGCCTTGAACGAAAGACTCACCTGTGCATGGAGGAAAGGAGGGGGTCAGATAGTAGCAGAGGGGGGGGGGCAGGAAAGGGGGCACGGTGCGTGGCCATCACAAGTCCCAGACGGGGTTTGCACCGAGGCCTTTCCCTCGCGGCCTGCTATGCCCCCTGTTCGGGCCCGCGCTGCGCGCGGGCCCGCGACCGTTTCTATGGGGGAGTCTCTCGTGGGGGGGAGCGTAGCAGAGGCGCTGACAACGCGCGGATGATGGGCGGCGATTCTAATGCCGAGCTCGGCCCGGGGCGGGACCCGGAGGAAATGGGCGCGTCAGGGGCCCGCGGGGGGGGGGGGCCCGCCGATCAGATACTGGACGAGAGTTGCTGGAGCTTTGTAAGGAAGGTGGGCTTTTCGCCCTCGGCACCGCGCATTCACAGCGCGAAGCGTGCACCTACTGGCACCCCCGTTTTCGGGCGGGTCACCAGTTGGATCATTTCTTTACTCGCTCTCGTGATCGGCGGTACGTCCACGCGCGTCAGACTCTCCTCTTTGGGCAAGAACAAGGGGTCTCCCGGGGAGCGCGGCGGCGGCGACGAGCTGCCCCCAGCGCCGGGGTCAGGGAAGACGGGGTGATTGCTTGGGTGGCGCACACACAGACCACCACCCCGTGGAGATTGGGCTTCGCTTCGGTGGAGCCCGGTGGAAAAAAGGCGGCAGGGCAGCGACGCGCTCGGGAGTGAAGGCCGGCGCCCCGAACTACCCGAGCACGGTGGGCTCTAGTAACTCCGCAAAGCACCTTCGGGAGCGGCTTGCGGCTAGAGTTACTGAACTCTTCGGGGGTGACGACGCCGATCCGCTTACATGGACGAAAGTTTGCGCCGTCGCTCGCGGGGCGGGCGTGGATGCGCTAGGCGCCCGGCCTGTCCGGCATCGGACTCCATGGTTCCAGGGCCATGAAGAAGAGAAACAAGCACTCGACGCCAAGGTGGAGGAGGCTAGGGCGTCATGGGCCCTGTCCGACGACGACGCGGCCGCCGCCGCTCTGCGGGCCAAGCCCGAATCCACCAAGGTCCGCCGCCGCGCGCTCCGCAATTGGGAAAACACATATTGGGGAGACATCGGACGGCGGGCGTCCGAGGCCGCGCACCGCGGGGAACCAGCGCCCTTGCGCAGGTTGTATAACGAGCTCCGCGGGGGTCGACGAAAACGCCCCCCGGGGCGAGCCAGCGTGGCGGACGTCGACAGGGAGAGGGCGGCATGGCGGAGACACTTCGAAAAGATGCCGGGGGATGTTGGCCGCGTGGCCGATAGCCGATAGAGCCTGGGAGTCGGCAGCCCCGTCGCCTATGCCAGCCCCATGGCTGGACGAGGCCCCCTAGGACTTAGAACTCGATCGCTGCGCGTCCAGGATGAAGACGGGTAAGCAACCCGGCGAGGACGGCTTGGTCGCCGAAGCCCTCCGGCTCGGAGGGGGGTCAATTCGCCAGCGAATGCATGCCATAGTGAAACAAATGTGGACACTGGCTGCTGGAGGAGAGGAGGGGGGGGGAGGCTGCAGGTTGGCCAGATGCGTGGCGCACGGGGATAGTAGTGCCGCTGTGGAAAAAGGAAGGGAAACAGGGCGGACAAAAACACTTGGCGCGGCATCGCATTGTTGTCGGTGGGATCGAAGTTGTCAGCGCGAGTCGTCGCCTCGCGGGTGTAACAATGGTCCGAGGCTTTTGCGCGTGAGGAACAGTGGGGAGTCCGGAGAGGACGCGGGACCGACGACGCCCTACAGGTGACCGGACGACTCATTGAGGAAGCGTCATCGATGCTGCGTGATGATCCGATAACGTTGTCGTTCCTGGACCTTGAGAAAGCATGGCCCCCGGGTATGTCGCCCAGCGCTGTGGAGGCTCCTCGAATTGCGAGGCTGTCCACCAGGTATGTTGCGCGCGTGTAAAGCCCAACACGAACACACAGGATAGAAGCTGAGGATAATGGGCGGTGTTTCCGAGGAGTGGTACCCTAAGCGGGGCCTTCGCGAAGGGTGTCCTTCGAGCCCGCCTTTATTCAATGTGCTTCACGACCCGGTACTGAAGGATCTTCGAGGGCGTCGCAAGCGCGCGGCGGATGCAGCAGGCTTTACCCCCGGCGTGCCATGGGAGTACGAGATTGATGGGCATCTGCAGAAAAAGGTTCGGAAAAGGCATAAAGAGGCAACGGAGAAAGGGAAATCTAGCTCTCAGCGTGCCACTGTGCTCGGCGACGGTGGATTCGCCCACGACAGAACGATAGCGGGATATGCCTCGGAAGTGCGCCGGGCGGAACCTTTGTTGGTGATGACCATGTCGGACTGGGAAGAAAAAGTACATGCTGCCAAAACAGAGAGACTGGTCATCAGCGGCCTCCACAGGTCTTCATATGATGTGCGCAGGGAACACCAAGTTACACAGCTTTAGCACATTGGGGGATCCACCAACAAGACGGCCTCCAGACGGCAGACACAGCCCGCCGGGTACATTCTACCCAAGGTCTGATTCGCACGATCGCCAAAGGGTGGTCGCGGGGCACGACCCACGGCCGTGGCCGGACGAGTGGCGTAGATATAACAACGCGGCTCGCACTGGTCCAACAGTGTGCCATTGCATCCATGCTCTCGGGTTGTAGGTCCCGCTCTTGGTGTAAAGCGAATATCCTCTGGCTCCAACGAGTAGCGAATTATGGAGTCAGGAGAGCTTTTGGGATGGATGTTCGGGCAGTGGAAGAGCATTCGATCACTGATGCTGCTATGTACCGCGCCTCCCGTTGGAAGACGATTGAGGGTCATATTACTCGTCTGGCCATGCAATGGCTCGGTCACGTTGCACGCATGTCCGTCCATCGGATCCCGAAACACGTGTTGTTCGGATGGATTGCAGGATGGGGCTGTGACGAGCAAAACCGGTGCTCGTGGCAGCACCTCTGGCTAGGACGCGGGGGACAACGCATGCAGATCCATGAACGCGACTGGTTCCAGAGGGCCACGAACCGGCAGGCCTGGAGGCGAGCAGCAGAGAAGGCCTTTCCTGCTCTGGAGGTCACGACGGAATACCGGGCACTCGTGAACCGATGGCGCCCAGGCGCGCCGCTGCCCCGCGACGGCCTGGAGGGGTCGCCAGCGGATCCTGGGAACGTCCCCCACGGTTCCTCCTGCCCCTCCCCCTCCCCCTGTTCCACCCCCTCCCCCTCCCGAGGGAGGGGGAGCGGGCGCTGCTGCCGGCGCGGCCAATGCAAGGTACGCGTGCCCAGTCCCAGGTTGTGGACAGAGCTTCCGTGCTGGTAATCAGCTTCGCTTCCATTATGATGAACACCATTCCATCAGAGACCCGGGTCTGGCCACAAATGGGTCACGCTATATTGCCCCGACTGAAATCAACACCAGGGTACCCGGCTCCAGTACCACAGGCCCCGATGTCCAGCCCGTCTAGAATTCCAGCGTGCCCTTCAGACCACGGAAGGGAGGTGGATGGACATTCTGCGCGGCCCCCGCAGAGCGCCGCCGGCGGGGTGGTGGATTGCGACGGACGGCTCCGGAGCCGAGGGGGCGCGGTCATCTTTAGGTATGATGGCCCGAATACGATGAGCAGGGTGCCGGATGTGGTGCTTCACGCACCGGTCATCACCGAGGCGTGGGACCATAGGCGGATCGGAGCCTGCACACGTACCGACAACACGGCCGAGCTTTCAGCGATAGGAGAGATAATGCGCTGGCTCTCGGCAGAAGCGCCAGATGGTGGGGATACGCCATCAGGTACGACTCGCAGCACGCTGCGAACATCGCAAGGGGCATCTGGGAGGCACAGTTCAATGGTGAGCTCGCGACAGCAATGCAAGACCTCACCACGCAAGTGTCTGCAAGAAGGCACATCACGTGGGAGCACGTGTATGGACACAGGGGGGCCCATGATAATGAGCTCGCCGACAGGGCTGCGGATCTTGGGCGGGAAGGCATGGTGTCGAACATGTCACAGCGACTTACGCCGCTTCCGCCGCCTGTCCGCGACCTCGCGTGGAATGATGCCGAAAATGTGGGACTCGTGTGCTCATGAAAGACTTGCAGGGACACGTGCGTCGGTGTACGGCTCCTGGGCCGATCATCCCACATGATTTTGACAAGTGTCGTGAGTGCGGCGTCCTCATCAAAAGGTACGGTAGCAGCAGCAGCAGCAGCAGCAGCAGCAGCAGCCGCGCTGGCCATGAGCGCCGGTGTCGGGGGAGCGAACTCGCCAACCGTAAATGTCGGAAGTGTGGTCACGTTTTCCGCCGCCGCCGACGGGCATATGGAGCAAACAGTGTTCCACACGTGAAGCGCGTTGTACAGGCGTTCCCCCAGCGGGGGCGGCGGCGCAGCCGGCGGGAGGCGCGCCGGCACAACGGTTGGACTGCCCCCGGCGGCGGCCCACGCCCAAGCCAAAGCGAAAGCGAAAGCCCGTGGGCGATGAGCCGGGGCCAAGGCCCAGGATGAGGCCCGAGCGAAAGGTAAGGCGAATGCCAAAGCCCACGCCCTTCATCGGGGCGGCCGTGGCAAGGCCCAGGCAGAGTCAAGGGCAGCCAGGGGCCGTGGCCGTGGCCGGGGGCGGCAAAGGGGGCTCTCGATCGGTTCCAGCCAGTCTTGGCCGCCTCCCACCATGGTGCAACGCTGGTAATATGGCCGCGCTGCCGGGCCGAGGGCCCAGGTTCCAATGACGATGGCCTATCCGCAGGACCATCCTGGGAGGGGGCAACCTGTCTTGTTGTGCCCGGCACCGTATCCCTACGGTTGCCTGCCCCTCCTGGCCCCCGCGCGGCGGGGGAAGCCAGCGGTGTGCTACGGGAGAAGTGGTCGGGGCGTGGTCGTGCCGGTTGAGTGAACACGAACACGAAATCGATTTCCCTTAGTCGGACGGATTCTCCTCCTCCTCCCGGGATCGGCGGCGGACGGGCGGGCAGCTCGGTACGGACGGCCGCATTCTCTTGTCAACGGCACACACACACACACACACACACACACACACACACACGCTGGGCCACCTCCCTTCTTCCATCCCTCCTCCCCCTCCCCTTCCCCTCCCTCGTTGTCTCCCCTCCTCCCCCTCCCCCTTCCCTCCCTCGTCCCTCCCCTCTTTCCTCCCCCCCCGTCCCCTCCCTCTCCCTCCCCGCCCCCGCCCGGGTGCTGTGCTGTGCTGTCGTGCATGCAACGGCGATGCGAGAGTGCGAAGGTGAATCAGCGAGAATTGGGCGGCATGCCGCGGACAGGGAATCCATCGATGTCGCGCGCCGCTCGTGGCTTAAGCAGCTCACGGCCGCGCCGCGCTCGCCCCCTGCCCGCGGCCGCCCCGCAAACACTGGTAACCACCCGCCCTCGCAGGCCCGGCAGGGATGGCCGGCGCCCGCCGTGCCCAAGTCGCCCAGGCCATCGCGGCCCTCTCGAGCAGAGTGGACACGCTGGAAACGACCCAGGCGGCTGTGGTGCGTTGTGTGGACGCGGCCCTCAAGTCGACGAGCGCGGTGTGCGAAGGTTTCAAGGAATGTGGGGTCGTGTGGGCAGACAAGTCGCCCAACGCAGCGTGGAGGGAGCTGAAGGCCGCCTGGGTGCAGCGGTGGGCCGGGACCTGCGTCGCCAGATGGGCGTCGCGGACCCGATGGCCGTCGACGCCGGCGGGGCGGCAGCGGCCGCGGCGCCTGCCGTCCCTGACCCTGCCCTGGACTCGCCCGTGTCAGCAGCGGTGCAGCAGGTGGAGGAGGCCCTGACGATGCTGGGCGTGATCGCGGGCATCTATGCCCAGGAGCGCTGGTCGGACGCGGCCGGCGCGTACGAGCGGGTCCCGAATACGTACAGGGTGGCCATAGAGCCTTGCCTCGAGGCCCTGCGGGTCCAGTCGGCACTTCGCGTGCTGGACCACCCGCTCCGGCGGGCAGCCCACCTGGCGGTCGCCGGCGTGGCCCCCGCGGCACTGCCGGCCGGGCAGGATCCGCCGGACAGAGTGCTCATGTACAATGAGCGTACGCGGGCCGAGCGCGCCAAGGGCAAGAACAAGGGTCACGGGCCAGGCCAAGGGCAAAGGCAAGGGTAAGAGCAATTAAGGGCGAGGGCAAGAAGGGTGGCGCCCGCATGCGCCGCCCGGCGGCGGCTGGCGCAGCAGCGCCAGGGGACGGAGCCGCCGCCCCCCCCGCTGCGGGAGGCGCAGCAAACGGCGCAGCCAGAGCCGCCCCTTTAGGGGGGGCGCTGGCGCTCAAGCTGGGAACGAGAGGCGGGTGGTACCGGTGACACCAATGGCACCGGGGGCAGCTCTCCACGGAGGGCAATGTATTAATGCTCATTGTTCTGGGGAGTCTACTAACTACACGTCGCACATGCGAGGGGGCCAGCCGCGTCGTTCATTTTTCCTCCCCCCGGGGTGGCGCCAAATGGGTCGGTATGCTGAAATGCACTAAGTGGACGCTCTGCGCCACCGCTGGTGCGGCCACCTCCGTGGCGCCCCTCCCGTCGGTTGTGTGCGCGAGTATGTGTGTGTGTGTGGGTGTGTGTGTGTGTGTGTGGGTGTGTGTGTGCGTGTGTGTGTGTGTGTGTGCGTGTGTGTGCGTGTGTGTGTGTGTGTGTGCGTGTGTGTGTGTGTGCGTGTGTGTGCGTGTGTGTGCGTGTGTGTGTGCGTGTGTGTGTGTGTGTGTGCGTGTGTGTGCGTGTGTGTGCGTGTGTGTGCGTGTGTGTGCGTGTGTGTGCGTGTGTGCGTGTGTGTGTGCATGTGTGTGCGTGTATGTGCGTGTGCGTGTGTGTGCGTGTGTGTGCGTGTGCGCGTGTGTGCGTGTGTGTGCGTGTGTGCGTGTGCGTGTGCGCGTGTGCGCGTGTGTGCGCGTGTGCGCGTGTGCGCGTGTGCGTGTGCGTGCGTGTGCGTGTGCGTGTGCGTGTGCGTGTGCGTGTGCGTGTGCGTGCGTGTGCGTGTGCGTGTGCGTGTGCGTGCGCGTGCGCGTGCGCGTGGCGTGCGCGCGTTGCGCGTGCGCGTGCGCGTGCGCGTGCGCGTGCGCGTGCGCGTGCGCGTGCCGTGCGCGTGCGCGTGCGCGTGCGCGTGCGCGTGCGCGTGCGCGTGCGCGTGCGCGCGTGTGTGTGTGTGTGTATGTGTGTGTGTGTGTGTGTATGTGTGCGTGTTCTGGTTTCTCACGTGTTCTGTGCGCGGATCCAAACACCGGCAGCAGGTCGTTTTGGATCGTTTTCGTGCGCTTCATGTGCGGGTCCAAACACCTGCAGGCCGGGAGCGACGGGGGTCGCGAGCGACGTGTGTCGGCCCCCAGGGAATCGGTCCTCGGTCGGTCCCTCACTCCCCTCCCTCGCCCTTCCTCTCGCTCCCCCTCGTCTCCAAGGCTTGATTCACCGAAGGTTTCTGCATGTACGGCTACATACCGGCCCGCCGGCCGATCTCGGCCGACAAGGCGGAGGACGAGGACAAGGACGAGGTTCAAAAGCATCAGAAGATGTCATCTACATGTCCAACAGTTCTTTGACTTCATCTCGAGATCAGCTACGGAGGTTTCATGGTTGCCAGTAGCTTCATCATCATCGGAAGCTCTAGTCTGGAGGATCAGGTCACCTGAGATCGGTCTGCTACTCGACCTATGGACGCCGCCATGTTAACGCACCCGCTGGAGTCCTCGGATAACGAGGGCCCAGCGCAAGAGGGCTGGGGAGGAAGAGGAGGAGGAGGAGGGGGAGGAGGAGAAGAGGAGCGGGAGGAGTAAGGACGCGGGGCGCTGTCTCTTCAAAACGAGGGCCCAACTCACAGGAGGGCTGGGAAATGAACAAAGAAATAACTAAGGGAGAGGGGCACGGGACATGGAGGAGCGCGGGAGAGGGAGAGAGAGGGAGAGAGAGAGAGAGAAAGACAGAGAGAGAGTGGAGGGACGGGGGGCAAGGAGGGAGGGGGAAGGCGGGAGGGAGGGGAGGGGAGAAGAGGGGGGGGGGGGAGGAGGGAGAGGGGAGATTGAAGGGATGGAACGGGGGAGGGGCCGGACGGAGCAGGGGGGGACGGGGGGGGGGGGCAGGGGAGCGCGGCTCGGCCTGCGCCTCTCTCCAGGCGCCTCCGTCGCGCCGCGCTGCCGCAGGGCGCTCCAGGTCGTCGTCTGGGACCTGGGAGCCGGGGAGGGGAGGATCCCCAACTCGAGACGCAGAGGGTCAGGGACACATTTATGTGTATGTATACATCTATATGTGTATGCTTACAAACATATACATATATAGATATAGAGAGGCAGAAATAAATAAAGAGAGAGAGAGAGAGAGAAAAAAAAACATATAACAAAACAATTGGTAATATATATATATGTGTATATATATATATATGTGTGTATACTTACATCTACTCGCTAGCCTGGCGAAGAACCCAACCCTTCCTCATCAAAGGACGTAGATCAACGGGACGGCTCAATGCACAAGAACGCGAAGCTTTTTGGGGGGCACGGAACGTGTGAGGAGTGTGCCGAAAGCAGCGCGGGGACGCCGTGCGATCGCACCCACCGAGGGCCTCGGTGGACCTCCCTGTGGGGGCAGGAAACGCGTGGGGAGTGTGCCGAAATGGGCGCGGGGATGCCATGCGAACGCACCCACTGGGGCCATAGGCGGAGCTCCCTGGGAGACAGGAAACGTGTGAGGGGTGTGCCGAACTGGAAGCGGCGATGCCATGCGAACGCACCCACTGGGGTCCTCGGTGGAGCTCCCTGGGAGGCAGGAAACGTGTGAGGGGTGTGCCGAACTGGGCGCGGCGCCAGGAAACGTGTGAGGGGTGTGCCGAACTGGGCGCGGCGCCGCCATGCGGACGCACCCACCGGGGCCCTCGGTGGAGCTCCCGCAGGAAACGTGTGAGGGTGAGCCGAACTGGGCGCGGCGCCCGGGGCCCTCGGTGGAGCCCCTGGAGCGGAGGCAGGATACGTGTGAGGTGTGCCGAACTGGGCGGGGCGCCAGAACGTGTGAGGGTGTGCCGAACTGGGCGCGGCGCCGCCAGTGCGGACGCACCCACCGGGCCCTCGGTGGAAGCTCCCCATGTGGGGCAGGAACACGTGTGAGGGTGTGGCCGAACAGGGCGCGGCGCCAGGAAACGTGTGAGGGGTGTGCCGAACTGGGCGCGGCGCCGCCATGCGGACGCACCCTCCGGGGCCCTCGGTGGAGCTCCCCCTGTGGGGCAGGAAACGCGTGAGGGGTGTGCCGAACTGGGCGCGGCGCCAGGAAACGTGTGAGGGGTGTGCCGAACTGGGCGCGGCGCCGCCATGCGGACGCACCCTCTGGGGCCCTCGGTGGAGCTCCCCCTGTGGGGCAGGAAACGTGTGAGGGGTGTGCCGAACTGGGCGCGGCGCCAGGAAACGTGTGAGGGGTGTGCCGAACTGGGCGCGGTGCCGCCATGCGGACGCACCCTCCGGGCCCTCGGTGGAGCTCCCTGTGGGGCAGGAAACGTGTGAGGGGTGTGCCGAACTGGGCGCGGCGCCAGGAAACGTGTGAGGGGTGTGCCGAACTGGGCGCGGCGCCGCCATGCGGACGCACGCACCGGGGCCTCGGTGGAGCTCCCTGTGGGGCAGGAAACGTGTGAGGGGTGTGCCGAACTGGGCGCGGCGCCAGGAAACGTGTGAGGGGTGTGCCGAACTGGGCGCGGCGCCGCCATGCGGACGCACCCACCGGGGCCCTCGGTGGAGCTCCCTGGGAGGCAGGAAAGGTGTGAGGGGTGTGCCGAACTGGGCGCGGCGCCGCCATGCGAACGCACCCGCTGTGGCCCTCGGTGGCGCTCCCTCGGGGCCACGAAAATGAGGACCCAACACTCAGGAAGAGTGGGAAAACGAGGACCCAACGCAGGCAGGTTGGGGATGAGGAGGAGGAGGAGGAGGAGGAGGAGGAGGAGGAGGAGGAGGAGGAGGAGGAGAAGGGGGAGGAGGAGAAGAGGAGCTTGAGGAGTGAGGACGCGGGGCGCTTGGGAAAAAGAGGAGAGATAACGAGAGACGAGCACTACACACCTGTATATGGATCATGCATATATGTATATGTGCGTGGAGAGAGAGAGAGAGAGAGAGAGAGAGAGAGAGAGAGAGCGAGAGAGAGAGAAGGATACAGGGACACAGGTATCATTGTAATGTGCTGCAGTGGGTCACACATGTATATGCATGCACCTCTAGATTTAAGAGAGCGTGGGGAAGAGGGAGAGAGAGAGAGAGAGGGAGAGCAATGTGAGTCCAAAACGAATGAGGCACCGAACAGAGAGAGAGAGAGAATGTATCCTTTTCCTCTCGAGAGGGACAGCATGTACAGATATCTGAGGGCGCCCTGAAATCAAAGGTTATGTACGTAGTGCGCACACGATAAAAAGGGCAATCCATGTTTCTAACTCTCTCGAGGAGAAACCGAACCCCAAAAGTGCACAAAAGATGCCCAATAATGGCACGAAAACAAACCAGCTTCATACATTTAAACTTCCGGAGGTCCGCGCAGATTTCTTTGGTCGACGCTAGACCTCCCCACTTGGCGCGAGTAGCAACACCCTAGCGACAAGGGTCATGCAATCAAGCCACTGTCGTTAACCGTGTTTCCTCTACAAACAAGCTCATTCGTCACCCGCATCGTGTTGCAGAAGAGGAGGGAGAGAAGGAAGAGCAGCGGCAGCAGAGAGGACGCGAGGAGCCTCCAAGACCATCGGGCCGTGGGATGCCCTCAGCGTCACTGCCGCTAGCGGTTCGGATGCTTGGGTCCTGATGCAGAACGCCATCCTTGTCCTCCTCCTCCTCCTCCTCCTCCTCCTCGTCCTCCTCCTATTCCTCTATCTCCTCTATCTCCTCCTTCTCCTCTCCCTGCTCCTATCCGTCGTCGTCCGCTTCGTCTTCCTCCTCCTCCTCATCCTCCGCTTCCTCCTGTTCATCCGTCCCTGCCTCCTCTGCCTCCTCTGGCTCCTCCCCTGTTTCCACGAGCAGCGCTTGCACTTAGCACTTAGAGGATTCTGCCTCGGTTACCTGAGGCACTGGACGGGTGTGCCAAAGTTTCGCCCGGTGGAGTATTGGTGGGCGCCCGTTCGGGTGTTGCTAGAAGTGCCCCTGGCCCAAGGTACCCCCAGCTTGTCGCTCCATTTCGGAGCACCCGGGGCCCTCTGGGCCTCGTGAGGGGTGCTCTGAAGGCTGTGGAGGCCTCCTCGGAAATCCTGGGGGCACCTTGGGCCAGGGGCATTTCTGGCAACACCCGACCCGTGGGCGCCTCATGGGCGTCTCGTCTTGGCTGGGCGTGCAGCGTGCTTGCAGTGCGAGCCACGATTCCAGAAATGTCAGCCCGTGCCGCCCCTGCCCGTGCCTGTCCGCTCTCGCCCAGCGCGGCGCGCAGCCGCTGCAGCGCTCCCCGGAGGAGCTGACGGCTGAGAGGATGTGGTCCTGAGCCTTGAGCCCAAATGGCTACGATGGGGCCCGAGCAGGCGGAGCCATCAGATCGCGCCGCATCGCCTCTGCATCGCCGATGCATCGGTCGATGCATCGGCGAGGCCCGCGATGCGTCGGCGCCGTCGTGGGCGTCCCGCCCTGGCTGGGCGTGCGGCGTCTGCGCCCCGTCGCCGACCGCGGGCGCCCCGCGGCCGCCTCCAGGGGGCCCGCCCGTGGCCGCCGCGCGGGCGCCTCGTGCACACCTCGACCCCTCGGGCACACCTCGACCCCGGCTCGCCGCGCGGGCGCCTCGCTCCTCGACCCCCGCGCCTCGCTCCTCGACCGTCGAGCCGGGCCTCGCCTCGAGCGCGGACGCTCGCCCCCTGGGTTGAGCAGGGACCGACCGTCCCGGCATTCCTATAGTCATACCACGAAGTGTTCCTGTGGGCGCCTCGTGGGCGCCTCGCGCGCTGGGCGGCCGCATAGGCCTGCAGCACGGCGTACGTCACCCGTGCTGCACCACACAGCTCGTGATGCGGCGGGGCAGCTGCCGTCTTGTCACGGCAGTCGCCGCGCAGCCTGGACGCTGCAGTCCCCAGACGGTGCTTGCACTTAGGGGTTCATGCTTGTCTCAACCATTTGGGGACCCGTCCCGGCTTGTCCGTGCGGTGCCGCCCGTCGCCGCCCCGTCGCCGCCCGTCGCCTGGGCCCCAGTCCCAGCTTTTCCTGGCAGTGCCGCCCCTCGCCGCCTCGTTGCCGCCTCGTTGCCGTACTGCATAGGTTGCTCCGCGTAAATTGCACCGCGTAGAGCGCACCACATAGATTGCACCGCATACATTGCATTGCATAGATTGCATCGCATAGATTGCATCGCATACATTGCACCACATAAATTGCTCCGACTAGACTGCAATAACCTACTGTTTGGGGTCCACGTCGGCTAACATTCGTAAGTTACACCACACAACCTACACCACGCACCCGACACCCTGTATATATGGGTATATAGTTAGCACCGCATTGCTTACACAGCGTAGCTTGCAGTACGCAGTGTGCACCACACAGCTTACACCGCATACCATGCACCACATAGCTTGCGCCACAGAACTTGCACCACATAGCTTGCACCCCATAGCTTGCACCACATAGCTTGCACCACATAGCTTGACCCACATCTTTTACGCATCCACTGTGCAGTAAGATACTGTTCGAGATCCGCGCTGGCAAGCAGTCTTCCTCATACTCGAGGAATCGCACTTGTCCTTCCCAGGCTTGTCCTGCACCAACTCCGCCGCCTCATCGTCTTCCTCTTCATCCTTACCTCTTCCTCGTCACCCTACTCCCCCTCCTCCTCGTGGTCCGCTTCCTCCTCCTCCTCCTCCTTCTCCCTTTCTCCTCCTTCTCCTCCTCATCATCGTCGTCCTCCACCTCACCTTCATCGTCCTCGTCTTCCTCCCGTGGCCTACGTGGGGGCTGCGCGGCGATTGGTGTGGTTGCTTCCCTGGGGGCTCTTCTCCCCCTGCAGGAGCTGTTGCCGTCCTGCGGAAGGCTTGCCATCTTCGGTCTTTCGGGGACCTGGCTATACCAACCGAGAAAGCACCCGTCCCAAGATCGGCTGCGGATCGGTGCTCCAGTCTGCGCTGGCCCTGTCCGCTGTCGTGGCTCTCCCGAGCATCCCATCGGAGCAAGGCTGCGGACGTGGTGGTCGTCATGCCCCAAAGGTTGTGGATGCCATAACAATGCACACTCGAACAATCCGATCATTGAATCAAAGATGTGTTTAACGTGTGCAAAACATGTTCTAAACACGTGTCAAACATGTTTTTACACAGTTAAACCATGTTTGAAACATTTGTTGGACATCTGGGAATTATTTGGCAGCATGCTTCCTCTCCACGAATCGGCTTGGGTGGCCCTGCCTGGCCCAGAGGGCCTGAGGGGGGCAGGCTGGGCACCCGTGGCTGCCGTGCGTCTGCGCCCCGCCGAGTCCTCGGCCTGGCAGGGAGGCGGAGGGCAGGGGCCGACGCGGCCCGCAGAGCGGCATGTCGTGATCTGAGGTCCAGGAGGGTCTCTTTATTCTTGTGGACTGACCCCAAAGTACTGTTTCGTGGATTATTGAATTATAGATTTAGCCTCACGGTTTTGGTGCATGACACACCTCCTCCCCCAGATGCATCCACACACCAGATTTGGTGTATCCGTTCGGTTTGGTCCGGGATGTACGCGGCGTGAGCGCTGCTCGCCATCCGCACTCTCTCGCATGAGGGTATGCCAGCAGTGGTACGCAAGCGCACGGCCTCATGTCGCCGTAGAGGCCGAGGTCCTCCTCCTCATCATCTACCCTACCTTTGCCTCAGTCTCTTCCTCATAATCGTACTCCTCCGCATCCTTATCGTCCTCGTCTTCCCCTGTCTCATCCTCACAGCCCTTCTCATATTGTTAATCCTCTTCTTTCTGCCCCACCTCCAGTCATCATTACAGTTATCCTTCTCCTCCTCCTCATCCTCCTCCCGTTCCCAGGCCTCCGCCCTCTCTGGTTCATGCTTAGTGTGATTATCCTCCTCCTCCTCCTCTTCCTCCTGTCCATCTCTTTATGCCTTCCTCTTCCACGAAGATGCCTCTGTATTTGTTCTGCTCTTCCTCCTTCTCCTCCTCCGCCCCCTCCTCCTGCTCCTTCGCCTCTTCCTCCTCCTCCTCCTCCTCCTTCTCCTTCTCCTCCTCGTCCTCTTCCTATTATCCCTCGTCTTCTGTTTCATGTTACTTCCCCCTTCCAATGATGGGACAGAAACAAGGGTTATAAGAGGTTCCAGCTCAGTTCGCTGTCAAATCGGTACCTACACCACCCCTGTGCTAGACACTTGCGCAGGCTCATGCAGGCTGCGAAGCAGGCCGTGCAGCGAGAACGAACATCGAGGGGAGGGACGGACGGAGGGAGGACTCAGGAATGGGGGAGGAGGGGGGAATGAGGCAGAGGAGGAGCAGGGCACGTGTTTTTCTTTCATGCATTAATTGCAACCGCCGATAAGGTTGCTCGCGTGGGGCTGCAAGCTCACCCATCTTGACCAGGGTCTGGACTACACGCCTTACGTTCGGCGTCCTGGGTGGACCTTCCCATTTCAGGACCACGTCGAGCCTCGACGTTACGGCGCACACCACCTTGCGAGCGATCTTCCTGATCCTGGGCGCGACCAGGATGTTTACTCCACCCCCCTTCTGGCTGTACGTTTTCGGTGCACGTCATCACAGATGCACACCAATCAAGGTATTCGCGCTGTCGCAATGGTCGACCACGTTGCCCTTGATTGACGTCGTCCACCACGCTCGAGCCCGCCCGTTGATGACTGCGGCCAGCGCGATCCTCCCGATCCAGATCGAGCTCCTGCCCCGCCGCCCCCGTGCCGACCGAGTGCGGGTGCCCCTCGGACGGGGAGCACCGCCGCCGACAAATGCACAAAACAGAAACCTGGCACGCCTCCGCCTGGCCCGCCGCCGGCTGGGCGGGACGAGGGGAGGAGGAAGGCCAGGGGGGGGGGGCGGCACAGAGGAGGTCGCGGGGGTGGACGCGGAGCCTGCGCTCTTGCCGATCGAGCTCTCTGCCCCGCGGCTGCCTCGGGGGGGGGGGCCGGCCGCGGCCCCTTGCCGCCGCGACGGCCACTCGGCCGCGGCTGGCGCGCCCGCCCCCGTGCCTCCCGCGGCGCGCAGGCGGGCCCCCGCGCGGCGCGGCGTCCGGGATCCCGGGGCTGGGCCGGCGCGGTCTGGGCCGGCCGCGGGGCCCCCGCCGCCGCGACGGCCGCGCGGCCGCGGCTGAGGCGTCCGCCTCCGCGCCTTCCGCGGCGAGGCGGGGCCCCATCCGCCCCTGAGCCACGATCGTTCAAGGCCCTGGGCTGCTTGTCAGGCAGCCCTCAAGCAGCCCAGGGCGTGCTGTCCCGGAGGTCAGCGCGCAGACTGAGACCGCACAGCTGGCGCGATGGCCACGTTCGTCAAGGCGTGGGCCGACACGTGAACGCTTTCTGGTTCGGCGTTTCGACATTGGGGCGGAAAGGGGTGGTGGTGAGGGGGGGGTCTGGCGCCGGACCTCTGCTTAATGCGACTGTTTACAACAATGCGCTGGCAGCCCCCACCTGCTCGAACCAGGCGCCCGAAACAGCCAAGATCTACTGCACGGGGGGGAAAGGGGGGTGCGAGGGCCCGCGCCGAGCGGCAAAACAATGAATAAGAAAACGATCGCCGCGTTGAGCCTCGCCATGGAAAGTGCGCACGGACGTGCTCGCGGAGCTTTGCCAGCGGGGTTTCGTTTTGGCGGCGGCGGCAGGACGATCGCACCGCAGTCCGAGCGGCACCCGTGCCACGGAGGCCTGATGAGGCACAAGGAGACCGGCGGAGGAAGGAAGAGAGGCGGCCGCGAAGCACACTTCGAACGTGTAGCTTTTCGGGTGCAGGGCTGCAGCCTCAGGCTCCTGAGGGGCTGAGGGAGTCGTGCGGAGCAGGCCGCCGTGTTATAGGTGTACTGCTGCATGGGCATGCAAGCCGTGCGGGTGGCCGCAGGGGCGCCAGGTCCGCGACTGATGCTCCCATGCTGGTGGGGCAAGCTTGGGGCCACTGGCTGCCTCGAGCACTTCGTTTCTACGAGACACCGCCGTGCGCAAGAGTACTTCCAAACATCGTGGCCAGTGCGCACTATGCATGCTGCATGCCGCCAGCTGTTCCGAAGCTCACGCAGGTTTCTGGTGGTCTCGGCATTGGCTTAGCGGCACGGAGCTGCTCGTACGCCGGGCTCCGCTCTGCTCGAGCTCCCCACGGGCATGCAGTCACAGCCCATGATCCTGGATCGTCGGCGTGAGCGAGCGTCTCCATCACATTAGTCCTTTCCATCGCCGTCGAAACACTCGAGTAGAAGCATTGACCATCTCAAGCCATCTCCTCCCCTCAGTGTTCCACTGGTCTCCAATCAAGAAGGGCCAAGCTAATACTATCGCCCCACAGCAACTTAAGCCACGGATTCGCTTCGTGCTTCGGGGTGCTTCTTGGAGTCGGCTCCCTCGGCCCCGTCCAGAAGCTCCCTGTGAACGCTGCCAGGACGAGGTCGTGCGAAGGTACGACTGGGCCGCAAAAGCTGTCGATGCCCAAGGTACGACTGAGCCACCTCAACTGAGCAGGAGCAGGAGCAGGACATGGGGGAATAAGCAGCCGCACAAGGAACATCTGTTGCAGCACCGCCGCAGCACGAGCAGAGGAGGAGGGGAGGGGGAGGGGGACAAAGACGAGGCGGGAGGGAGGAGGAGATGAGCAGGAGGGGGAGGAAGAGGAATGACGAGGGAGGCGGCGGAGGGAGGACACGGAGGGCGGAGGAGGGGGAGAGGGATGATCGAGAAGGCCAGGGCACAGGGGAGGTCTCGCTCTCGCTGGCTCAAGCCTCCCGCGCCGCACGCCCCGGCGCCCCGACGCCCAGGCCGTCCTGACCGCGGGCAGCTCCACCTCCTCCTCCTCCTCCTCCCACGGCGACGGCTGCTCTGGCAGGCCAGGCCCGGTCAGGGAGGCCTGGCGGTGGGCGCCGCGTCGCGGGAGGGGGGGGGGAGGGAGGAGGGCAGGGGGAAGAGGGAGGAGCGGAGGAAGGAGAGGTGGGAGGGCGGGCGGGGGGCGGGGGGAGGGGTTGGTAGGAGGGGCGACGGGAGACGGGAGGGGAGGAGAGGTGGGAGAGTGGGCGGGGTGGTGGTGGGTGGGGTGGAGGGGGGGGAGGGGTAGGAGGGGCAGCTGGCGGAGAGGAGGAGAGAGGGGCGGGGAAGCGGAAAAGAGGGTGGTGGGCTGGGGGGGTGCGGCGGAGAGGCGTGATGACAGGAGAGCGGGGGGATGCGGTGGAGAGGGAAGGGGCACAGGACAGAAGGCCGCGGGACGGGGGATCGGGAGTGGGGGAAACAGGACAGGAGAGCGGGGGAGGGGAATGGGAAAAGGGGAGTGGGAGAGGGGAATCAATCCGCCTACTTCTCCTTCGCTTCCCCCTCCGCCTCCATCACAATTCCCCCGGCCCCTGCCCCATGTCCATTTTCCCCCCTCCTACTCATTATTAGCATTGTCATCCTTATGGCTATAAGTGTTATCATCGCTTTCTTTCGTGCAGAACCAATTCATACAATGCATGACCACACCTATGTACATATAGACACACGCGCACACATACAAATGTATGTGTACAACTGTATGTTGTACCCTGGATGTGTATACAAATATAGATACACACATGCATGTGTGTGGACGTGCCGATGTAGCCGTATACATGTATGTATCCATATGTGTGAATGTATGTTTTCACATGGATGGGCGCATTCATACAACACGGACTGTCCCCAAACAACGCTCGCGCTGGCGGTCTGGCGGTTCCGTCCTCGCCGTCGCCGCCCCGTCACCGCCCCGTTGCCGCCCATCGTCTGGCCCTTGCTGGGGTTCTGGCGGTTCCGTGCTCCCCGTCGCCGCCTAGATTCTCCTGCCCTAAAGGGAAATTAGGATCTCACCCCCCACACACACGACTTATCGGCCCCCTTTGGGATGTGCGGTTCACGTACGATTCTGTCCCATCGTCCATCCTTGCTATGATGTCGTATCATCCTAGGCAGGCTGGTATCCCCCCTCATGCTCTGCAAAACAACCTCAACCATCAAGAATCATCAGTGTTCAAGAAACCCTTGCAACAAATGGGACGAAGTGCGCACGCGCACGTAGTTGTGCGCATGCCGAAATCCTTCATAACCCGTCGGTGTCGCAGGGATCTCAAAATCGAATGTCATGAGATACGCATACATATATAGATAGATAGATAGATAGATAGATAGATCGATAGATCGCCCCCATGTGATCATACCATTTGCTTTGGCTTCGACGGCTTCCACTTTTCCATTCGTCCGTCCTCCCCCTCATCTGCTCCCCGCTCTCCGTCGCTCCTCCTCATCCTCTAGTCCTCTTTCAGCGGGGCAATGCAATCTCGGGCTGAGGGCGGCGGGGCAGCGCAAGGCATCTTATTGTTCTCTCGCGTTGAATCCCAGCCCCTCTCTACCCTCAGGGAGGGGATGGTGAGGAGGAGGAGGGGGAGGAGAAGGAATAACTATATAATGTGAGCGCTGAGGAAAAAGGGCTAGATAAGACGAGTGCGATCCCAACGATGATGACGATGATGCTGACGATGATGGTGATCATGACGATGACGATCTGGAGGAGGAGGAGGAGGAAGAATCCTTAATAAGGCATCCTCAATAAGGAATCGGTAATACGGAATCGTGGATCAGAGATCCTTAGTACGGAACCTTTGCACAAGGAGTCCTGCATGAGGAATCTTAACTAAGGAACCCTTACTAAAGAATATGTGCCAAGGAATCCCTATTGAGGACGGTCTACGAAGGAATCCTTCGTAAAGAATATGTACCGAGGAACCCTTAATAAGGAGCCATAATTGGGAAATCCGTAATAAGGAATCTTACATAAGGAGCCCTTAGTAAAGAACCTTGAACTGAGGAGCCCTGCAAGAGGAATCTTGAATAATGATCCCATAATAATGAATCTTAGGTAAGGAATATGCCATAGGGAGCCGCTGAAGTATCCTTTCATAAAGAATCCGGGTTACGGAACTATGACTCAATTACTCAGGTACATGTACCAAAGAATCGTCACAAAAGTATCTTTACTACGGTACTAAGGGACCCTCAACAAGGAACCGTTCAGACGGAGTCCTTACTAAGGAATCCCGAAAAATATGAAACAAAAAGAACCCGGAATAAAATGCATGCACTAAAGAATCCGTCATCAGGAATCCTGAAGAAGGAAGCTTGACTTGGGATTCCTTAATAAGGGATACGTACTAAGGTATCCGTACGAAGGGATAGTTTAAAAAGGAGCCCTTGAAATAAGGAATCTGAATGAAGAAATCCTTAACTAGGAACACTTAATGCGGACTCCTTCATAAAGAATCAAAGCGAAGGAATCCTGAATAAGGGAGCCTTTAATAAGGAATCCTTTTGTACGAAATACTGAATAAAGAATCCTTCACCAAGAATCGTAATTTAGGCATCCTTAACCAAAACTCCGGAATCCTTCATGCGAAAGGAATTTAAGTTAAGGAGCCCTACAAGAGGATACCCGCATAGGGGATAATTGTACAGGAATATGGACTAAGGAATCCTTCGCAAAGAATCTCTACTTAAATAATATTAGTAAGGGATCCGATCTAAGGAACCTGTGATAGAGAGTCGCTGGGGCATCCTTAATGAGGAATCTAAGCTGAGGAACCCTTACTAAGGAATCTGCATTCAGGAATCCTTCCTAAAGAATATGCATTCGGGAATCCGAGCGTTTACCAATCAATCCATCAAAAGGAATATGAACGCAGGAATCCTTAATGGCCAGGCGTCCTCACCCTCGGTTCAAGAAAACGCTGTATGTTTGCTGTTGTTTGATTGTGTGGTTTGGGATGCAAGGATTTTTGTGGGGGAACAAACAACATTTGGCAGGCTCAGAGAGAAGTGCTGCGAGGGTGGCCGCGGCGAGCATTGGGGCCGGCATAACAAAAGAAATGTTTCGTGGCCTCACACACAAAAACATACATTGCTTGTTTACACCAAGGGCGTCAACTACGGTGTATGTTTTATGGTTTGGGTTGTTTTGGTTTGGGATGCATGGTTTGTTTTGTTTGCTTTCCTTTTGACTTTGCAGGCTCAAAGAGAAGCGTTGCGAAGGAGGCCGCGGCGAGACCAAAAAACCCAAACAAACCAAACATCATACACAGCGTTTCCTTGCACCAGTGGCGCCAACTGCTGTGTGTGCTTGTTCGGGCTTGCCACGCTCAAGAAGAAATGCTGCGAGGGAGGCCGCGGCGAGCACCAGGGCCTGCAAAATCAAAAAACACCGTGCTTCGTGGTTTGTCAAACCAACCAAAACAAAACAACAACAACAAATAAGCAGTGCTTCCTTGCACTGACAGCGCCAAGCGCTGTCTGGTATGGGTTTTGTATGGTTGCACAGAGAAGATGATGATGATGATGATGAGGAGGAGGCGGAGGAGGAGGAGGCGGAGGAGGAGGAGGAGGATCAGGAGGAGGAGGAGGAGGAGGAACATGAAGAGAAAGAAGAGAGCGGAAGACGCAGAACAGCAGAGAGTGGTATGATCACATGGAGGTGGGCGACCCCATATAGAAATACACTATATAATAATATTATACTACATTATATTTATATAATACCTATATTATATATATAACATACGTACATGTACAGGGCGAGCCATCGGCGGGACGCTATTCTCGGGAATGTATCAAATTTCTGGAATTTCCAAGATTTCTGGGATTGCTGGAATTTTCGGATTGTTTGAATTTTCAGAATTTCCAGAATTTCCAGGAATGTCTAACATTCTTGAATATCCAGGAATTTCTGCAATTTCTGAACCATCTGAAATTTCCGACTGAAGACGCCACGTTCCCAGAAGTCCAGACAGTCCAGACATTCCATGAATTTCAGACATTCCAGACATTCCCAACATTCCAGCAACAACAAAGCAAGAAATTCCAGAAACTCCATAAGGGGCCAAGAGATCCCCAGGAGCCAATAGTCTTCGAACGATTGTTCCGAAACGCCCAGGATGGCCCCAAAACGCCCGAGAAATTAACAAGACGCTTCAAGAGGTTGCCGAACACATTCCCAAGAGGGCCCGACAAGGCAACATTCGCTGCACGCCTGTAAGCAATTGTGAGATGGTCGCCGTTCTGCGTCGTCAGCTTCCCGACGCTGCAAGACGGCTTGAGAGGCCTCAAAGAGATAACTCCTGGGCGGCTTCAGAAGCCCCAAGAAAGCTCGAAGATGGCCCAGTAGGGCCCCAGGGCGGCGCCAAGAGGGTCCCACTGCGGCTCGCGACTCCGCCCCTCGCCCCAATCTGGCACTCGAACTGCCTCCGGAAAGGTCCGGGGGCGCTCGGCCGCCTCGCCGACCTCTCCCGGCAAGCTCTCGCGAGGGGCGCGCCGCCGGGATCTGGCGGCGCGACCGCGAGCCCGCGCGCGCGAGCCAGCGGGCGGATCGAATTCGAGGTGGCCAGAAGAGAGAGCGCGAACGGAGGCAGAGAGCCGAAAAGGCCCAATCGCCCATCCGAGGGGAAGGAGATCTAGGGATGAAAGGCCACGTCCCACGATGCTGCCCAGCCCCGAATCTCGAGGAATCCAGCGCCCCAATGCCCAGGCCGATAGGGCAGCGGCAAAGTGAAGGAAGAGTGAGAAAGAGAAAGGGTGCGCGCGCGTAGACGGGGGCCGAAGAACAGCGGAGCGAGCTGGGATGCAACAGCGGCCCGCGCCAAATCGAATTAGATGCGCGCGCGCAGTCTTTTGCCAGGGGCCCTGTGGCCCCTGGCTAGAGCCGATCTCTCGCCGGGAACCCAGCTGCAAAGTGCGCGCGGGCGAAGCGAGGTAGAGCGCGGATGATGCGCTGCGGAGCGATGGGGGGGGGGGGGGGGGGGGCGGGGGGGGGGGCCGGGGGGGGCTGGCCGGCCAGGCGGGGCGCGCGCCCTCTGTTATATCGGCGAGCAAGCGGCGGCGCTACTTGAGCCGCGAAGTAGCTGCAGAGTAAACGGGGCGACCGGTGGCAGCGCGAGGAGGAAGCGCGCATAGCCAACCGTCGGCTCTTTAAGCTGGAAGGGAGGCGGGATTCCCAGGGCAGGACTTCGCGCGCGTGAAAGAAGCGACGGGCAGGGCGCTCACGGTCGGAGGTCAGAGGGTGGGCGGGCGGGGGCTGGGCCGTTAAGAATCGGGCCGGAAATGCGGCGCGGCGGAGGCAAGACCACAAGAAACCCTCCGCGAGAAACCCAACCCTGAGACCCCAGGGCGCCCTTTGATCCTCGGCGCGGGCACGCCGCGCTTTCCGCGGCCAAACCATCGAAACCTAAGAAACCCAGGGCGCCCTGCTTTGATGGGTGGGGTTCTATATGTGGTTTCAGTATAGGTAAGTGGTTCTATTTTAGGAGAGGTTTGGATGAGTTAGGATTGGTTAGGAGGCCCAATAGGTTCCATAGGAATGCCGATAGTGTAGTCACCGATAGTCCCCCCTGCGTTTCACTATAGGATCTATAGGAGCTTACAGTGTCCTATCATCAGCTGAACTTGGAATCCCTAAACATATGTATGGTTTTACTATTTTCTACTATTTTCATGAGTTTTCATTTTTTTTTTGTAAAAAAAAAACTATTTTCACTATTTTCACTAGTTATCACTATGTTCCACTATTTTTAACTATTTTTCAATATGTTTCGCGATTTTTTCCTTGTCTGACCGACGCCAGAACGTTGTGTTCCAAGGGAGAAGAAGGAGAAGGAGGAGGGAGGAGGAGGTGTTCTTCTTGGTCGGCTTCTACCACCTGCAGCTCGACATCCTGACACATGCCGCGCGAGCCGCCGCGGGGGGGATCCCGCTCTTCATCCGCTCGATACCTCCTCTTCCTCCTCTATGATGTGCCTCGTACCTTTCTACAGCGGCCGGACCGCTTCGCATATTTTCTCGTTCTTCCTCCCTTATTCCTGTATGGTTTCTACAGCGGCCAGGCCGCTTTGCATTCCTCCTCGATTTCTCCATGTATTCAACAGCGGCCAGATCTTGCATTCCTCTTCTATTCCTCCATGTATACTACAGCGGCCAGATCGCTTTGCATAGTATCAGTTTGTCTCCTTTCCTTCTCCTTCTTCCCTGATTTTCGCAGCGGCCAGGCCGCTTTGCATTTGGTTTCACGTTCCATATCACGCAATATCGCCCTTGCTCGTTGCAGCGGCTTGGCCGCTTCAGTTGTTACGGCGGCCTGACCGCTAACGTGCGTATATGCGCCCTTGTTTGCAACAGCGGTCTGACCGCTAAATCTTTACTACTTGGTTCACGCAGCTTGTGCGTCGCTTTGGGCGTCACAGCGGCATGCCCGCTTGTCGCTTGCGCGCAGCATATGAAGATGAGGAGGAGGAGGATGAAGGGGAGGTGGAGGAGGAGGAGGAGGAACTGGCAGGAGGAGGAGGAGCAAGACCAGGAACGGCCCCTCTTATCAGCGGCCTGACCGCTTCGCAGCCTCTCTCCATCCAAGCGTCGCGCCGCAGCATGCGCACACAGCCGCGAAGCGCGACGGCTCAAGAGCGGCTATAGTCGCCGCTGACGGCTGCGCCGCAGGATGGACGCCCCTGCGATTGCGCGGCGCATCTCCGCAGTCGACTTCATCCTGCAGTCGATCTGCGACCCGCTGCAGGTTGCCGCGGTGTCGGCCGCGCAAGCGGGGCAGGTGGTTAAGGAGCTCAAGAAGGCGAGGTTGCCTCCAGAGGACATTCAGCCGATTCTGCAGGCGATCGCGGAGTCACGGTTCGCCGACGCCGACAAGGCAGCCCTCAACACCTGCATCTCGGAGCTGGCTAGCAACGGCGAGTCTGCCAGTTGCGTCGCTGGCCTTCAGGACTGGGAGTCGCTCCACGAGTTCTTGCCCCAGGCAATCTGGGATTCCCTGCCGACAGGGGACCCCGACCCCCTCCTCGACTTTCTGATCGACCTCGGCCTCCGCAGAGCTTCAGAGCCCACGAAGCAGACGATGGCTTGCCTGCTCATGCAAGCAGGGAAGGGTCTTGACGGCGCACTTGAGATTGACGTTGCGCAAAGGACGGACTCTGTGCTGGCCGTCGGCACGCTATTCGCGGAGAGGGTGGCCACGCGTACGCGGACGACCCCCAATCCTGTCATCATGAAGTTGCCGACGGTGCCTAGTGACCTGGCGAACGACTATCCCACTGCGTACCAGCGGGCGCACAGCGCGTTCCCGCCGAAGCGTTTCGATCTCGACCCCGCCGGCTGGAACATCCTCAAGCAGACTACCAAGATGCGCCATCGTTTATCGGCCCGCAAGCGTTGCGAGCTCCTCGTGGAGCATCCGCGGGGCGCAGCCAGCTGTCTCGAAGCAGAGTCCTGCAGGTTCTCCACACTGGCCTTCTTTGCAGCAGCAGCAGCAGCATCAGCAACTGCCGCCGAGCCAGGGCGCCCCGCCTGCGATGGTCGCGCAGTTGGTTACGTCGATGATGCCGACGCTGCTTCCGATGCAGTCGCAGATCCAGCAGGTGCTCCATCAGGTGTTGCAGCAATCCCTCACAAGGCTGCCGAGCGGGATGGCGCAAGGTCCGAGCTTTTTTCAAGCGGCCAGCGCTGCAATGCAGCATGCAGCGGCCCCTGCAGCGCTTGCTGCATCATCCCAGCCTGCCGCGTCGCCAGGTGCGCTTGCAGCGCTGGCGCCTCCCCAAGGGCCAAATGCGCTTGCAGCAGCATCGCCAGCACAGAGCGCATCAGCATCAGCGTCCGCAGCAGCACCAGAAGCAGACGCACCAGCAGCAGCAGCAGCAGCATCAGCAGCAGCAGCTGCAGCACCGTTCGCAGACGGGCCAGCAGCACCAGCGGCGCCTGCCGTTAACGCCCTGACGGGTTCCGAGCCCAAGCTGACCGTAGCCGAAGCAGCAGCAAGGGTCACAGGGGCTTACGGTTCGCAGAAGGCCGACCGCAAGAGGGCAAGGAAGGAAGATGGCGAACCCCCTGAGCTCAAGAAGGCTGCAAAACCCGTTATGAAAAAGCCAGCGGCCGCTGGCTCCGTGAAGTTGCCGCGCGTGTACGACGAATCAACGCGTTCTACTTTCCTCGTCCGCTTCATGGACCTTGCAGACGCGCAGGCTTCCATGAGCTTCCCGTACACCACGAAGGCGAAGCAGGCGACAAAGAAGGAGGCATTTCCATCAGAGGGGGGGGGGGGGGACTTCGCGGACGAGGAGGAGGAGGAGCAGCAGCAGCAGAGGAGGAGGAGCAGCAGCAGCAGGAGAAAGGGGAGTGCAGGGGAGAGTAGGGGGAGGATAGGTGCGAGTAGGGGATAGTAGGGGGGTGCAGGGGAGAGTCGGGGAGTAGGGGAATGCATGCAGAGGGGCGCAGGGGGGCGCACAGGGAAGGAAGGCGGGCCAGCCTGCAGGCCATCAAGACCTGCAAAGACGCGTGCAGCAAGGCCAACGTGGACGTGCCCAGTGGCCACGAGTTTCTCTCGACGAAGTGACCGCGCCAGAGCTCAGACTTTCATCGCTGCGTTTGCGCGTCAGCAGCCCTGGCCGTATACGAGCATCTGCGCGCAAACTTGCATCATCTCAACATGCCCACGTTTGGCACAGCGGCCTAACCGCTTTGCTTGATGCTTTCTATAGCGGCCAGTCTGCTTGCATGCGTTCGCCAATATTGCTACCGTTTGCAATATTGCTACCGCGGCCTGGCCGCTTGGGTTTTGCCAAAAAGATAAAGAGGTAAACGCGCTTGCTTGTTATAAAAAACAATAGAATAAAATAAAAAAAAAAAAAAAAAAAAAAAAAAACAAAAAAAAAAAAAAAAAAAATAAAAAAAAAAGAAAAAATAAAAAAAACAAAAGCAAAAAAAAAAAAAAAAACTGTGGTCGGGGAAAAAAAAAAAAAAAAAAAAAAAAAAAAACAAAAAAAAAAAAGAAAAACAAGAAAAAAAAAAAAAAAAAACAAAAACAAAAAATAGAAAAAAAAAAAAAAAAAAAAAAAAAAAAAAAAAAAAAAAAAGAAAAAAAAACAAAAAAAAATAAAAAAAAAAAAAAAAAAATAATAAAAAAAAAAAATAAAAAACTAAAACTAAAAAAAAAAAAACAAAGAACAACAAAAGAAAAAAAAAAAGCGGCTGTCACAATACATTGTTTCCGCTTTCCCCTCCTCCTCCTCCCCCTCCTCTTCCTCGTCCCCTCCTCCTCCTCTTTTTCCTCCTCCTCCTCCAGCTTGCGCGGCCGCCTGCGCCGCGCCCCCCTGCGAGGCTCCGCTGAGCCCCCCTGAGGCCCCCTGCAGCGGGCGCCATGGAGGCGTTCCTCGACATGGGGAACGCGGCGGTGCACTCCTTTCTTCTTGGAGAGGATACCTCCGCACTTGTTGTCTCTGCTCCTTTCTACACCAACACAGCGTCGATGTGCTTATGTTAATCGTCGATTGTTTTGAATTGCATGCTCACCTCCCCCTGCGTTGTCCCACTCCGAGCCCCTCCCGTGCCCCAGGAAGAAGCCCCTGCAGATGCTGGCCAAGCAGCAGCAGCGGCAACACCAGCAGCAGCGGCAGCACGAAGCACCAGCAGCAGCGGCGATGAATCAGCATCAGCGGCAGCACCACCAATACCAGCGCCAGCACGAAAGGGCACTCCGTGGCCGCGGCAGACCCCCCCGAGCACGAAGGAGGCCGCGACTCGCCACAGAGATGCCACGGCGCGAGTGCTCGATCGGCATCACGGCCTGGACAGCCCTGGCAGCCGCCAGGTGAAGAGCCCTGTGCGCAAGAAGGAGAAGATGGATCCTTCTTCAAAGCTCGGCGCCGAGCAGCTGCCGAAGAAGCACATGGAACCTACTTCAAAGTGTCGCGCGCCAAAGCCGCAGGGGACATCGGCTACCTCGCTGCCACCACCGCTGCCACCGCCAGCTTCGCCACCGCCGCCCCCTGCGGCAGCTGCAACGGGCCCTCCACCGCCGCCTCCTGCGGCAGCTGCAGCACGCCCTCCCTCGGGGACAATGCCGCTTTGGCCGAAGGCGGCGCGGCAGTCCGAGGCTTCGCCGACGGCAAAGCCTATCGCGGCGCCATCGGCAGCGGCCCCTGCAGCGGCAACTCCAGCGCCGCCTCCAGCGGCGCGTCAGCCGCCTCCGAAGCAGCCGACGCCACCTGCGCAGCCGCCGCCTCAGGCTCTGATGCAGCCTCCAGCGCCGCCTCCAGCGGCTCCACCAGCGGCGACTCCAGCGCCGCCTCCGAAGCAGCCGACGCCACCTCCACATCCGCCGCCGCAGGCTCTGCGGCCTGGCCCCCACGGCTGGAAATCGCCGAGCGGGGGGCCGTGGAGGGCGGGAGTCAACGGCGGCAAGGCGCGGCGCGGCATCAGCGGTGGCCGCAATCGCGACTACTACCGCTTGCTGAAGCGCGCGCAGAATGAGGGCCCTGCGGCTGTGGCGGCGTTCAAGGCGCAGAACCCGCACCCGAAGGAGCTCGAGAGGGCGTGGCAGTTCTACCAGAACGCCTTGCACGTCGCCAGGACGGTCTCGCCACCGCCGCCAACAGCAAAGGCGGAAACCAGCAGCGCCGCGGCCAGCAGCAGCAACCAGCTCGGCAAACCGCCTGCACCCATGAAGCCTTTCTTTTGAGTAGCGGGCGCGACCGCTTAGCTTTGCAGCGGAAGCGACCGCGTAGCGGATGCGACCGCTCAGCCCAGCGCTGCAGTAGCGGACGCGACCGCTAGGAGGACGAGGGGGGGGGGAGGACGAGCAATACGAGGAGGAGAGGACGAGCAAGGAAACGAGGAGGAGGAGGAGGGGGACGAGCAAGGAGACGAGGGCCACCATAAGGATGACGAGGAGAAGGGAGTGCGGGAGGAGGAATACGATAAGCGGCAAGCCCATGTCCGACGCGCCTCGCATCGGGCGCGCCCCCGCGCCCCGCGCGGAATTACAAAATAGCGTGCTCTCCAGCATCTGCCCCAAGCCCCCGCGCAGCTGCCATGCTTCCCCCTCGTCCCAACACCTCCTCTTCATAGCGGCCAGGCCGCTTTTCCTATTCTTCCTCGTCCGTCCACCTCCATCGTCCTTCATCAGGTATAAGTAGCGGCCAGATCGCTTTGCCTCTCACCCTTCTCCTGCACCATCTCCTCCACCACATCGCGGCCAGACCGCTCTGCACCTCGCCCTTCTCCTGCGCCACCTCCTCCACCCATGTAGCGGCCAGAGCGCTCTGCCTCCCCGTCTGTCCACCTCCATCGTCCCTTCCACCGAAATAGCGGCCAGATCGCTTTGCGCCCCCTCCTTCTCCCGCAAACCCTGCCTTTGCCAAACAGCGGCAAGACCGCTTTGCATCTTGCCATCGCCATGTAGCCTCGCATTGGTTGCGCCGCATCCTTGCGTTTCGGATCGAGCGCTGAGCTGCGAGCTCCGCTGCCGCCTCCTCGCGAGGCACGCCGCTTCCCGCCTCTCGAGCGAGGCCCCGCTCGAGGCTCCGCCAGCGCGCGAGCGATGCCGAGCGATCGCGTCGACGACGACGACACGCGCACGCAGCGGCGGTTCCATGAGTGCCCGTTCAGCCACAATTGCCCGCAGGATAAGTGGGTTAAGCGCACTCACAGGTGCCAGAGCTGGGTCTCCGAGGCGGACGCGCGGGACAAGCTGTTCATGCACCTGCGCTGGAGCGACAAGCACAAGAGCGATCTGGATGGCATGACGGACGACGAGCTCAAGGTGTTCGCGGAGGCGGTCGAGGTCGATTATCGCGTCATCAACAAGAGGGACGACGAGCACAGGCGCTGGATGAAATGGGAGGCGGAGAAGCAGGAAAACAAGAGGCTGGCTGCAGAAGCCATCGACCGCAAGCAGCACGGCGACAAGGCCCGCCGCGCCGACGACGACAGGGGCCGCCGCGACGACGACAGGGACCGCGACAACAAGAGGGCTCGTCGTGGTCGTTCTGGCAGTGGCGTCGACACGGGGCAGATCGCTGAGTTGGCGGCGTCCAAGCTCGCCGCATCAGGGGCTTCATCTGCAGCGCCCTCAGCAACAACGCCAGGGACGGCATCGAAGTCACCAGCCGTGTTGGCGCGCATGCATCAGGGCAGTGGTGCCATCGTGGACAACGCCGCGAGGGTGACCATGAGCCTCGGCGAGCTCAAGGCGCTCCAGGACGACGCCAAGCGGTGCAGCAGGGCGTCGAGCCAGATGTTGCGCTTCCTGGATGGCGCCAGGGTCGCGTTCTCGAACGAGCTGCAGACGTTCAACGACGCCGACGAGACCATCCAGCAGCCCATCGATGCGCACTCGTCGGGGCTGGTCTTCGGCGGTCGCGGCTGAGCGGCATCTGCAGTGGCTCGTTTTCTTTTCTTCTCATTACCATCGAGAATCTCACAATCGCAATCTCACCGTCGAGAATCTCACCATCGAGAATTTCATCCTTCTTCAGTTGCTGCGAGCCTGTTCGTATTTGAGCACTTCGCGTCTTGCGTTGGAGACGCCCCTGTTTAGCCAGCGCCCAGCGGAGTTCCGCTCGAGACGGCAACGCTTGAGCTTTGCGCGGCTTTGCAGGAGACAGAGGCTGCGCGAGATCCCTTGCCGTCCATTCCTGCTCCTTTTCTTCCTCCTCCTCCTCCTCCTCCTCCTCCCCCTCCTCCTCTTCCTATAGCGGCCAGTCCGCTCGCATGCGTTTGCGATATTGTTACGGCGGCCTGGCCGCTTGCATGGGTTTGCCAGGTTTGCTTGTTATAGCGGTCTGTCCGCGTTCATTCTTTTCTGCTTTCACCTCCCCCTCCTCCCCCTCCTCTTCCTCGCCCCCCTCCCCCTCCTCATCCTCCTCCTCCTCCTCTGCCCCCCTCCCCCCTTCCTCCTCGGCGCCCCTCTTGGGGCCTCGGCGCCCCCTTGGTGCTGGCACCCCTGGGCCCCGGCACCCAAATCCGAAGCTCCGAAGCTCCTCCCATTCCTCTTCCTCCTCCTCCTCTTCCTCCCCCTTCTCATCCTCCTACCCCTCCTCCTCTATCCTCTTTTCCCCTCCCCCCCCACTCCTCCTCCCTTCCCCTCCCTCCTTCTCCTCCTCTACCTCTCTCCTCTATCCTGTCCCCTCCTCCTACCTCCCCTCCCCCCCCCCCCCCCCCCCCCCCCCTCGCCCCCGCCTCTCCCCCTCTTCAATCCCCCCCCCCCCCTCTTCCTCTTCTCGTGCGCCCCCCCCCCCCCCCCCTCCTCCCCCCCCCCCTTCCGCCCCCTCACACCCCCCTCCCGCCCCTCCTCCCCCATCCCCCTCCTCCCATTCCCATTGGCAGCAGGCTGGATGTTAGCTGGATGTTATCTGGGTGTTGTTTTCATGTTGATTTTTTGTTGTATTATGTTGTTCTTATGTTGTTGTATGTTGTTTTTGCGTTGTCTTGCAGGGCGGGCACCAGACAACATCAGACAACGCAAAACAACGTAAAAAAACAACAAAAACAACAAAACACAACATGTTGTTTTGTGTTGTTTTGTGTTGTTCTATGTTGTGTTATGTTGTTTTGTTGTTGTGTTTGTGTTGTTTTTGTTGTCTGATGTTGTCTGCGTTTTTTTTTGTCATTTTTTATTTTGTTTGTCGGTTTTTCTTCTTTCTCCGTCACCTCCCCCATCCGTCGCCTCTCCCCGCAACCCCCCTGCTCAGCGGGCCAACCGCTCTCCGTCGCCCCCCCCTTCGCCCCCCCCCCCCCCCCCCTCCTCAGCGGGCCAACCGCTTTGCGTTCGCTTCCCTCCTGCCCCCCCCATTCTGCTCCTCAGCGGCCCAACGCTTTGCACGGGAGGAGGAGGAGGATGAGGGAGGAGGAGGATGAAGGAGGAGGAGGAGGAGGAGGAAGAGAAGGAGGAGGAGGAGGAGGAGGACAGGATAACGATTTCGTCGCAGCCGTTTTTGGCCTCAAGTTTTTTGAATTCGCCTAGCCGAATTCGAGAATTCGTTCAATGGCTGCCTGGGATGCTCGCTGCGCCACGCGCGGCGCCCTCGGCCCCGCAGCCGCCATGGACGCGTGGCACTTCGCGCAGGACGGCTCCTGGTGGCACCGCTGCTGCCTGCAGTGCGTTCGGAATTGCCGAGCGAGCTTCGGTGATGAGCATCGTTTAACCGAACCCTGCCCCCATCTCGGCGGCCTTTTCTCCACTAGGGGACTTACCCCCCGACGTGGGGATATAGGCGGAATACCTGGGGTTTCGGGGTGTGTATCCCCATGCCGGGGGCGGCGGGAGGGGGCGGGCCGGCGGGGGGCTACACGGGGTTGTTAGGTTAACCGATGCTGAGGTGAGGCGCTACTCACCGTCGACGCGGACACGGCCACGAAGCTCGTCGACGAGCGCCTGGCGATCGCGGCTCAGGCGCGCGCTGCCCAGGACGGCGAGAGGGACAGGCGCGCCAACCAGCGGCGACGGCTTCACTGAGTGAATCCGCGCGCCGCGCGTTTCGAATCGGGAGCTGCGCCCCCCGCCTGCGCCCGCACGAGCGCAGCGGAGGGTGGCGCCCCCCGTCGAGGAGGCGCCGCGCGCAATTCCTCCTCCTCCTCCCTTTCCGCGTTCTCCTCAGCGGCGCAACCGCTTTGCTTTGCATGGCCCCCGATGGGGGGGGGGGGGCGGCCGAAACCAGACAGATCAGTGATCTATATGTTTTGGGCCCTCCTCCACCTCTTCCTCGTCCTCTCCCTCCTCCCCCTCCTCCTTCTCCTCCTCCTCAGCGGGCCCAGCCGCTTTGCCTTGCAGTTGTTGCGTGCATTTCCTCTTCCTCCTCCTCCTCGTCCTCCCCCGCCTCCCCTCTCCACAGCGGTCTACCCGCTTTGCTCTGCACATTCAGCGGCGCGGTCGCTTCCCGCGTTCGCGCCCCCCGTTCGCAGCCATTTGAAGGGCTTCCCGAGGCGACTGCCTTCGTCGGAAGTTCTCCCGCGCACGCCATGGCGTCCAAGCGCGTGGCGAAGAAGCGGTGCCAAGGAAAGGTTGCTTCGCTGCCTCGTGACGATGACGGCGATCTTGCCGCTTCTTTTCTCATGCCCTCACATCATCTCTCCATCCGCTCTTTTCTCATGCCCTCACAGCGGCGTGACCGCTTGGCACCCGACCCCCCTCCCCCGCACCTCTTCAGGCGATACTACTGATGCAGCAGACCTGCAGGTCATCGCCAACACGGTGATCATGCCCAGCTTCTCCGACGACAGCCCTGCCCCCATGGCGCCAGTGGCAGCTCAGAACGTGCTGCAGTCGCTCTTCCAGCGCCAGACCGCGACAGGCAGCCAGGACGCGCCAAAGGCGGGAGACGCTGTCGAGGTCGCGCCAGCAGAATCCCTGAGCGACGCCCAGCCCGAGGCAGCCAAGGAGGCGACAAAGCCTGGCAAAGAGGCAACAGGGGACACCCTGCCTGACAAAGAGGAGGACGTGCCAGTGGAGGCTGAGGAGGAGGCGGGCGAGGAGGCTGAAGATGAGGACGTGCCAGTGGAGCAGCTGTCGGACGACGACAAGAGGGAGGAAGAGGTTGAGGCCCTGCTCTCGCAGGGCGACCCGAAGTGCTCCATGTGCAAGAAGGAAACGAATCCGCTTGCACAGGGTTGTGAGATCACCCATGGCGGCACGGTCATCACGTGTGCCGCGTGCAGGGTGCGCGACCAAACACTTCGGCGGATTTTCGGCGGGTGGCCGATTGCGGAGTTCGGCGAGCTCACCACGGAGGAGCAGGATCACTTCTACCAGAATTGCGGGTCAGCAGCTGCTGCTTGCCGCGACGCGATGAAGGGGATGCTGATGAATGTGCGCATGAAGCGCATCGCGGAGACCCACGCTGGGCAATTCCTGCCCTTGTCTGTGTACGAGAAGCTGGGATACAACACGAAAGATACTGAGGAGAAAACACAGGCTGCTGACATCGAGGATCATCCAGTTCTCGGGAAGACGTACCGGGTTCAGATCCACGAGATCTCGGAGGCCAGGATCAAGGAGGTCATCATGCAGGAGAGCTAGAAAAGTTGGCAGCAATCGCAAGCGCAGAGCGTCAGCCTTCCTGGAGGCTGCCGAGGAAGCTGAAAAGCCGCAGAGCGCAACAGCGGCAGGAGCAGCAGCGGCGCTCGAGGAGGCCCCAGCGGAGCTGCCGAAGCAGAATGGCTCAAAGAAGCGCCAGCGCAGCAGCAGCAGCAGCGACAGCAGCAGCAGCTCCAGCTCCTCGAGCTCCGACAAGAAAAAGAAAAGAAGAAGGGCAAGAAGGGTAAGAAGGGCAAGAAGGGAAAGAAGGGCAAGGAAGGCAAGAAGGACAAGAAAGGCAAGCACGGTGACGAGGAAGGGCTTTCAGGGTCTGACGCGGGCCTCAGCCCAAAGGAGCTCGCGGCCAAGCGCAAGGCGAAGCTCGCAGCAGAGAAGAAGGCGGCCCGCGAGGCTGAGAAGATTCAGAAAGCCATGGACAGGGAGATGGCCAAAGAGGAGGCAGCCCGCAAAAGGCAGGAACAGAAGAAGCGCGCCAAGGGCTTGCAGACCGTTAACAAGGTGCTGTTGGCGGTGAAGCCATTGCTGAAGAAGACGGGGGATCTTCTGCGCGATGGGCGCGCGAAAAGGCGACGGAGTCAGATCGGATCTGACGATGGGCAGGGGGGGGAGGAGGAGGAGGCGGAGGAGGAGGAGGAGGAGGAGGCAGAGGAGGAGGAGAAGGAAGAGGAGGAGGAGGAGGAGGAGGAGGAGGAGGGGGGAGTCGCCCCCTCTCATTTCAGGCGCCGACGACGTACACTGAGGAGGCCACCAAAAAGCAGAAGTTTCTGAATGATGTGGCGGAGTATTGCAACAAGTGCCTGGAGGACGAGGATGTCGTCCCAGACGTCAGGGAGGAGGAGGTTAAGACGGCTGTCAACTACATGACATCGTGGATGAAGAATATCAAGGCTGCTTTCGAGACGCAGTCGTGGGCCAAGGAGAAGTGATCCACTGGGGCTCTGGCCAGATCACTTCGGAGTGAGTCTCCATCGACTGGCTGGATACCGATGGCATGGCCGCGGCGGTAGCTACCTGGACTTTGAGCGCGCCTGCAGGGGCACACAGCGGACGTTGCCGCTCTCGCGTAGGATTTATAAGGAGCTCGTTGCTCCTGAGCGTGCTTGCAGGGGCACGCAGCGGACGTTACCGCTCTCGCGTAGGATTTATAAGGAGCTCGTTGCTCCTCTTGCTAGCGTCGTATACATCGGGAGCTGCTGCGTTGCCCCTCTCAGCAGTCCGCGCCGATGCAGTTCCCATGGCAAACGCGCTTCCCTCCTCCTCCCCCTCCCCCCCCCCCTCTTCCTTCCCCTCCTCCCCCCCCCTCCTGCATGAGTTGACCGCTTATCCCTCCTCCCCAACCACGGAATGCATCGCGATGTCGTCGCATGCAGCAGCGGCATTGCCGCTTTGCTAATGATGACGTTTTCACTTGCAGCGGCATTGCCGCTTTACTTGTACTTGCATTGCAGCGGCATTGCCGCTTTGCTATAGCGATGTCCTTCTCAACTTGCAGCGGCATTGCCGCTTCGCTTGTATTTGCACCGGCGCAGCGGTCTGACCGCTTCGTTGCGCCTGCGCGTTCATGCCAATGCTTCCGCTCAGCGCCGCCTTAACCGTAGCGCTGGCTCAGGCCAGCTTTCGCCCGAGCCAGCTCGGGCTCGAGCCAGTTTTTGCTCAAGCCAGCCGCATCTCCGACGAAGCGTTCAAGCTCCGATGCGGGCGAGAACGTCTCCAAGAGGTCGCGCGCATTGGCTCCGCTGATTGCCTCGTTTAAAGCGTCGAACGCGGCAGTGATCGGCGTTGCGCGCTGCTTGAAGGAGCAGCCAGAGATCATTGACGACATGACGAAGTGGAAAATCAGAAAGGCTAACGATGAATTCGCATCAGCATTTCTGGATGCGCCAATACAGCTGAACTTGGCAAGCGGCACGGCCTTCGACATGCCCGTCGTCAATATCGCCAGCCTCCTTCAACGCTGCGCTTCCGAATCTGCGAGCTTCAGAAATTTGCTGCCCACGACTCTAAGAAAATTCCCGTGCTCCCCAGCGGCGCCGCGGGACTTCATCTTGTACTTCGATGAGTTCGTGCCAGGCAATGTCTTGCGGCAAGATAACAAACGCAAGACGCTCTCGTTTTACGGGAGCTTCCGCTCCTTCGGCCCTGACGCGGTGTCGCGCGAGGACGCTTGGTTGCCTCTCGCTTTTGTTCGCCCCACACAGTGGTCGATAAAGTTGCGGGCAAGATGTCTGGAGTCGTTCGCCAACTGTTGCGACGACTTTTTATTGGCCCAGACAGCGCGTCGCAGAGGGGCATCCTCATTGATGGCATTGGGCCTGGCGGCGCCCCTGCGCTCATCTTCTTTGAGCTGTCGAACCTGCTTCACGACGAAGATGGCGCTAAAAATGCCTTGTGCTTGAAGGGCGCCGCTGGCGTAATCCCTTGCGCTCTGTGCAAGAATGTGCGCGGCATATACGACCACTCGGAGCCCCTGCTGTCAGCGCATGACAGGGCGAGCACGCCGGTGCCCATTTCGTGCTCTGATCCCAACCTGTTCGACGCGCGCGCCGCGGAGGACCTGTTCTTCTCCGCGGACCTGCCCCAGCGTCTGCAAGCCACGCTGCCCAAGGGCGCGTTCGAGGAGCAATGCAAGATGCACGGCGTTAATCACGTGCCAGATGGTTTGCTATTGGACGCTGAGCTTCGCCAGCACGCGTCGCTGGACATGCGCGCGTACGACCCAGCACACTGCATGATCATAAATGGGATCGCTCAGATTGAACTGAGTGAGTTTCTGCGCCGCCTCGCTGCCGTCGGCCTGACGTTGGAGCGCCTCAGGGACATCGCCAGCGCGCAGTGGCAGATTTGCAGCTTTTCAGCGACCAGCAGCGGCATGCTGGATGCCAACGGGCTTTCAGCGACCAGCGGCAAAAGCACTTGCAGACCAGCAAGAAATACAGCGCCAAGGCGAGCGAGATCATCGCGGCCGTTCCGCTCATTCGGTACGCTCTCGATGTACTTACCGCTGGGTCCGCTCAGTTCAAGCTGGACTTTGCAAAGGAGCTGGCTTCCTTTGCCGCGCTGGCCAAATCAATGTTTCTGTATTTGCTGGCCAAGAGGGGCGCGGCTGTGGCAGATGCTTGGGCCGTGGCGCTCCGCAACCACGCCGTGGCTTTCGAGTCTGCGCGCGGTGATTGCGGCATGTACATCCCGAAGTTTCATTTCTGCAGGCACCTGCCGCGACAGGTGCTCAGGGATGGGTTCGCACTTGATACGCTTGTGACGGAGAGGTACCATAAAAAATCACTGCGGATCGCTGAATTCATCGACAACACGCGGTGCTTCGAGAAATCATTACTGACCCGAGCTATTGCCCTTCAGTGCCACGATGTGCAACATAATGTTTCATTTGGGAATGCCTTGGTGTGCGGCATCAAATGCAACGACGTCATGAACGTTTCGAAGGTCGTTATTGCGGGTGGCTCTCGCATATCAGCTGGAGATATTCTGCGTATTGGTGAGAAGCGCTATTTTATCCTCGGCGGTGCCGAGGAAGGCGGCAACGTGGCGTTCATTGTTCAGGAGTTGCATTTTATTTGCCAGGCGTTGCCCAGCGCCTCGCGGTGGCGAAAGGACGACGCCCCGAAGTTCGCGCAGTGCGACTCCTTCATGGCACAGCCTCTCTGGACACAAGAGGCTTCTGGAACGCTGTTATTGGTGGATATGGCATAAGTACCCGCAGGCGCCGAAGTGCCTGCAAGCGTCGAGCGCTGGCGCGATTGCACTTGCCAGAGCATTTCCTGAGATTTATCGGCGCGACCGCTTCGCGAGGCTACCCAAGGGGAGACAAGGGGGCGAGGGGGAGGAGGAGGAGGAGAGACAATCGGAGCGGCGCGACCGCTTTGCCACTTTGCGAGGCTATCCAGGGGGGAGCGGGGGGAAAGGAGGAGGAGGAGGAGGGGGAAGGAAGGAGCAGGAGGAGGAGGAGGTGGAGGAGGAGGAGGAGGAAGAGGAGGAAGAGGAAGAGGAAGAGGAGGACGAGGAGGTTGAGGAGGGCGAGGACGAGGAGGAGGACGAGGAGGAAGAGCGGTGCGTCCGCTTTGCCCCTCATGCCCCGATCCTTCGCGCGCGATCGCTTTGCGAGGCCATCCAAGAGGAAGAGGAGGAGGAGGAGAAGGAGGAGGAGGAAGAGCAGGAGGAGGAGGAGGAGGAGGAGGGCGAAGAGGACAAGGGGGAGGAGGACGAGGAAGAGGAGGAGGAGGACGAGGAGGAGGAGGGGTAGGAGGAAGAGGAACAGCGGCGCGTCCGCTTTGCCCCTTAAATTCTGATTCTGGGAATGACCGTTTTGCAGGTTATCCAAAAGGAGGACGAAAAGGAAGAGGAGGAGGAGGAAAAAAGGAGGAGGAGGAGGAGGAGCGGTGCGACCGCTTTGCCTTTTCAGCTTCTTGGTTCCCTTCAGTTTTGCCGCTGCCATTGTCATCTCAGGGGCTACAGCGACGCCCTGCGCGGGCCCAGTACGAGCGCGACAAGAGGTTGTCATCCAGGGATTCGAACGCATTTGCCCTCCCTCCTCCTTCTCCGTAACCTCCCCTCCCCCGTTGGAGCGCAACGTTCTGGGCGTGATTAAAAAAGGGAAGTTCTGAAGCGGCCAAACCGCTGCACTGTGCAACTTGCAATGTAAAAGCGGTCTGCCGCTGCGGAAAGTCAGGAGAAAAAGGGAGAGAAGCAAGCTGGTTTGTGATTTTTTCTTAGAATTTGCATATTTTCATGTTCACTATTTGTTTCACTATTTTTCACTATTTTCACTATTTTTTATTATTTTCACTATATAACACGATTGTCTTCACTATTTTTCAATATAGTTTACTATTTTTCTTATTTTTAATACATGCTGATAGGATCCAATAGTGCACAATAGATATATTTAGTGTTTTACATAACCCCACCCATCAAAGTGGAGGGCAAACATGGCGCCCTTCTGCACGGGCCCCCACCGCGCGCTCAAGGCCGGGGGGCCCAGGTCGGAAGGTCGTCGGGAGAGACGGGGGCGGGCGAACTAGCGCCGCCGACGATCTGAAGCGCCCCGCAGGGACATGTTCGCGCGGCGTCGCAGGGTCGAGCGGCGCCCGCAGAGACGCGCGGAGCCGCGCGCCCAAGAACTGCTTGTGCTCCGCGACCCAGCGGCGGTCAGCGAGGGCGGCGGCGTCGGGCAGGCGCGGCCACGACGCGCCCGTGGCCTGTGCGCCCGCGGCGCTGCCGTGGACGGCGCGATCGCGGCTTGGAACCGGTCTGGCGTCGCGCGCGCGGCTCCCGCCCGGAAGCCGCGCGCGATGAGGGGCTCGATGGAATCTTGAATCCACCGGCCCCCGCTCGACCACTTCACTCGAGGCCCAAATAAAATGCGCCGCCGCCGCGTCGATCCCTCCTCTCTCCTCTCTCCAGCGAGAGGGAAGGGGGGCGGAGGTGGCGGTGTTGGCGCATATTTTTGGGCCCCCGATTCACGGGGGCGCGCGCGCGGAGAGGGCGGCCGTCCTGTCGCCCTTCTTCCTCGCGTTCCCCCGCTGCCGTGTCTGGGCGGGATGTCGACCGAGGCCTCGCCGCAGTCCGGCGCGGGGGGAGGCGCGCCCGCGCCCCCGGGCCCGGCCGGGAGAGCCTCGAGCAAGAGAGCTCGGCGGGCGCGCTGCTCGGCGCGCCGACCTCGCAGCCTGCCGCGCGGCGGCGCGCCCGCGCGGGAGCTCGACCATCCGTGCGAAGCGATTCGGCGCAGGCGCGGGCGCGCGCTGGGCCCCGCGCGACGGCGCGAGCGAAGAGCGGGGCGAGAGGCGCCCGGCGGCCGCGCCCCGAAGCTCGGGCGATCGAGGCGGCGGCGGAGGGCGATCGAGGACAGAGAGAGGGGGGCGTCGGGGAGAGAGCGAAGGAGGGAGGGGCGCAAGGTATAGCGGCGAAAAAGAAGGTGCGAGGACGGAGGGATACACGAAGGGAAATGGGAACCTGGATGGGAGGGGTCGGGAGAGCGAGGGGGAAGGCGATGCAGGGAGGGGGGGGGGCGTGGAACACATTTTCTTTTTGGGGGGGGGGGGCGCAGATGTCGAGGCGAGAACGGGGGGGGGGTGAGCGGGGAGGAAGGGTGAAGTTGCGAGCGGGGCTGGGGGGGGGGGGGGGCGAATGCGCGAAGGGATCGCGGCAGAGGGGGCGGGCGAGGGATTCGCGGCGGCGCGCGGGGCCGACGGCGATTGTGGGTCGCATCGGGCCACTGTCGGCGACAACTGATAGCGAGCGTTCCCCACCTGCGCCCATCGCCCCCAAGGGCAAAGCCCCGGGTCGGCGCCGAGTCCGGGTCGGCCAGAGGCTGCTGTCTCCAGACTCGGGCAGGCAAGCGCGCGTGAAAATGAAGAGAAAGGGGAGGGGGCAGGTGAAGCGACGCCCTTAAGGAAATCTTGCCCCCCCGCACGGCGGCGCTCGACTGCGCGCCTCCTCGGCCCAGCGCCGCCAGAAAAAGCGGAGCGGCGCGGGGGCGCCGTGCATTTCCATGTCGAAACCGTCGAGGCCCAAGAAACCCAGCCAGGGCACCCTGGAGGCAAGAAGGGGGTTTCTTGGCGCGGGCCTCCACTGCGGGGGGCCTCGGCGGGGCCGCGCCGAAGGGCCGCGCAAGCGAAGGGTCTTGCGCGCAGCCGAGGATCGGGGGCGATCGGCTCCGCGCAGCACCCCGCGAGTCGGCCGCCGGGGGATTGGCCGACCCGCGTCGGCGCTGATCCCCGTGTGACTTCGGACCTAAATTCGGGCCTCCAGCGGCCGATCTGGGCGACTATGGCAATCCAGGAGCGCCATCGACGAGGCGCAGCTGATCTGTCCCGAGCACCTCCGAAAAGCCCGCGGGCAAACCAGCTCCGCGCCCGCCCCTATGACCGCCCCTTTGATTCGCCCAAGGGCGCTGGGCGCGCCAGGTGCCACGCCGCCCTTGGCCCTTCCAAAATGGCTCGCCCATGCGCCGGCGAGGCGGTGCAGGATGGTCCCAGAGGGCCCAAGGTAGCTCCGAGATGCCCCGGGGGTGCCCCGAGGCAGCCCAAGACTGCCTCGAGGCGGCCCCAAGGGCCTCCAAGAGACCTCGGGGGGGCTTCGGGAGGCAAGGATCGGAAACGTCCTTTGAGCGATCCTTTCCACGTTCTCACGCCTTCGGGCATCGGGCGCCCCGCGAAGGCCCCGCGAAGGTCACGAGGGGCCCCGAGAGGGGCTCGCGACGACTCAGAGAGGCCCCCGAGTTGGCCCCCGAGGGCGCCAGGCGGCCCAAGAGCGCCCCGAAACTGCTAGAGAGAGCCCTAGGTCGGGCATGTCCTCCTACAGGCGGCCTCTGGAACACACATAAAACATTCATAAACTATCCATAAACATTCAAAAGAGCACGGGCACCGCCACCAAGCAAGCTATTGTTTACTATTCTTGCATGTTCCTCCTGAAGAGGGTATCTGGCTTGTCTGGAATGTCAAGAACGTCCTGGGTGTTCTTTGACTTTTCATGATTGAAAGGGATTTCATAAATTGCCGGTACTTCTGCAATTTCTAGACGTTTGGAAATTTGGAATTTGCTCGCATGCCTGGACTGTCTGGAATATCGGGAACGTTCGGGACGTCTGCCTGGAATGTCTGGGATGTCTGGAATGCCTTGAAATGCTTGAATGTCTCGATGTTCTGCATGTCTGGAACTTCTGGAATGTCTGGAATTCCTGAACTCCGGGAATTTCTGGAACTTCTGAAACTTCTGGAACTTCTGGAATTTCTGGCATTTGAACAATTTCTTGGGTCTCTGGGATTGCTGGAATAGGTCTTGATTTCGGGATACGTGACATCGCCAGAAAGAAATTGCAAACATGCAAAACCCCAGAAATTCCTGAATTTGATCAATTCCAAAAATTCCCCCAAATAAATCCGCAGGATAGCAGCGCCGGCCCAGGCCTGCCATGTGCGTGTATTTAAACATGGTATCGCAACGCGGATGTTCGAACATGCCTGCGCTCGCGCTCGTGCAGATTCTTAAAGAACCATCGGTTGTGTAACACATTCATGCAATATTACCAAACGGACCTCTCGCGCGCGCGTCGAAATCTTCCGGGCGAAGGCGCCCGTGCTGTCGCAAAAACCACCGGCAAAAAACAACGACAACAAACAAACCGGGCCAAAGTGCACGCGCGCGCCGCGCCGTGCGCGCGCGCCGAATTATTTGGAAAATCTAGGGTGTCGCAGAGATTTCAAAAACGAGTGCCCCGATAACATATAACACGCACAGTTTGACAGCGACACTTTTTCAAAGCAAACATGACGCTCTTGCGAATTCTCTATAAAACCATCCGTTTTTTTTCAACGCTGTCATCATAATCTGCCAAGCGGGCCTCCTGCGCCGCACGTCGAACTGATCCGAACGTCCTTGCGCGCGTTGGGCGAGGGGGGGGGCGGGGTGGGGGGGGCGCGATCCGTGTCGAATAACAACGCGCAGGCCACTCGCGCGCGCCGGCCGCGCGCGCATGTCGAATTCCTTCAAAAATCTCCAAGACCGACGCGGGTACATCGTTATCTTTATCGGCGGGCGTGATCACCATCGGCGCTCTCATTCATTGACATTGCCGTTGTCATCGCCGCGCGGCGTCGCTATGGTACCGCCCCCGCCCAAGCCACCGACTCGCACTGAAGTGCTCGCTGGGAAGTGCCCAGCGGTCAACGCCACCACGGCCGCGTCGGTCGTGCCGCACTAGCTGGCTGCTGCGCGCGCGAGCATGCGCGGGCTACCGCGGGCGCAGAGATGCACCAGCCAACGCCAAGCACTCATCGCAATCGCCTTCGCATTGGTTTTGCAAACCAAGTTATGGGTGGGTGGGTGGGGTGGCTGCGCGAGCAATGGAGTTGACAACTCACTGCGAGCATTGGCGAGTTGTACAACACAGATTGCACCACATAGGTTGCACCGCATTGGTTGCACCACAAATATTGAATAACGTGGTTTGCGCTACATTGTCTGCACCGTCATTCTGCGCCACATAGATTGCACCGCACTGCTTGCAGCACATCGATTGCGCAACGTATGCCAGAAAACGTATAATGCACCGCGTATACTGCGCCACCTAGCTTGCACAACATAGGTTGCACACCGTATATTGCCCCATGTATATTTGACCACATAGGCTGTCCCACCTAGACTGCACAACAACGATTGCTAGAACCACACTAGTTGGGGTCCACGCTAGCTAACGCACGCACATGCGTACATGCATATGTATGTATCACTCTGTATATACACGTTCACCCGCGTGGACCACAAACGCTATGTTCTATCTGTCTATGTGGTGCAAGCGGTGTGGTGCAACCTGTGTGGTGCAGGCTGTGTGGTGCAAGCTATGTGGTGTGAGCTACGTAATGCACACTACGCAGTGCAATATACGTGTGGCACATTCTTTGTAGTATTAGCAAACAGGTGCAGTATTAGTGGCAACATTAACAGGTGCAACACTGAGGGTGCAGTACATGTGGTTCAACGTATGTGGCGTAAGCCAAATGGTGCTGTCGACGTTGCCCAATATATGTGGTGCAATCAAAATGGTGTAAGCCTCAGCCTCCATTCCCCCATCCTGTGCAGGGCTATGCAAACTAATGGTCGCCAGCGCCAACCAATCTAAAGCAGCTCGACGCTATAAAATTAGCCTGGCGAAGTACCCAACTATATGCAACCGTAAGTAGCGTGGGATCTGACCTTCTCATCATCGGCAGTGCGCCGCGAGAGGGATGTAGCACGGGGCAACGCGGATGGAAACTCTGAAACGTGTGCGGGGTGTGCCGAAGTGGGCTGGGGGACGCATGCGGGCGCTGCCATTGGGGCCTTCGGAGCTCCCTATGGGCCACAAAATGTGAAGGGTGCGTCAAAAGAGGCATATGAAAGCATACGAACCCTGCCATTGGAGCTTTCGGCAGAGCTCTATAAGGGGCCGCGAGGCGTGTGAGGGGTGTGCCGAAGTGGGGCACGGCCGGCATGCGAACCCTGCCGTTGGGCCTTTGCAGTGGAGCTCCCTATGGGGCCACGAAACGGGCCATGAGGCCACGAAACGCGTGAGGGGTGTGCCGCAGTGGAGGCGGGGCCAAAAATGCGAACCTGGCCACTGAGGCATTCGGCGGAGCTCCCTATGTCGCGACGAAACGTGCACAGGGTGTGCCGAAATGGGGCGAGGCCGCCATGCGAACCCTGCCACTGGGCATTCGGTGGAGCTCCCTATGGCCACGAAACGTGTGAGAGGCGTGCCGAAATGGGGCGGTTACGCAATGCGAGCCCTGCTACTGGGGCCTTCGGTGGAGCTCCCTGCGGGGCCACAAAACGTGTAAGGGGTGTGCCGAAGCGAACCCTGCCACTGAGGCCATCGGTAGAGCTCCCTATGTCGCGACGAAACGTGCACAGGGTGTGCCGAAATGGGGCGGGGCCGCTATGCGAACCTTGCCACTTGGGCCTGCGGTGGAGCTCCCTGAAACATGTGAGCGGTGTGCGGACATGGGGCGGGGCCGCCATGCGAACCCTGCTGCTGGGAGGGTCTTCGGTGGAGCTTCCCATGAGGCCACGAGACGTGCAAAGGGTGTGCCGAAATGAAACGGGGCCGCCATGCGAACCCTGCCACTGGGGCCTTCGGTGGAGCTCCCTATGGGGCCACGAAACGTGTGAGGGGCGTGCCGACACAGAAACATGCGGAGGGCAGAGGCACAGGAGGAGGAGGATGATGATGATGATGAGGAGGAGGAGGAGAGGAGAGGAAGGAGATGCGGGGCGCTGTCTCATCAAAACGAAGACCCAGCACCATAGGATGGTTGGGAGAAGCATCGCAATGCAACGAGACACAATGCAAGGCAATGAAATGGAAAGCAAATCAATGCAACGCAAAGCAATAAAAGCAAGGCAACACTATGCAATGCACTGCACACCAATGCAAAGCAGCGCAAAGCAACGCGAAGAAGACAATACAAATCAGTGGAATGCCATTCAAAGCAACGCAACGCAATGCAACGTGACGCAGGCCCAGACGGCGACGGGGCTGCGACGGCGACCACACAGCCGCTAGACCGACGAGCATGCCCAGAGCGACGGTGCGGCGAAGGCGACCGGATAGCCGCCAGACCGACGGGCAGGCCAAGACGGCGGCGGCGAAGCGGCGACGGCGACTATATATCCGCCATGCCGACGGGAAGGCGGATTTTCTTATACAAGAAATGAGAACCCCGAAGTGCATGCACTGCTGGGGGGATTTTCGCACATACCTATATATACACACGTATACATACATACACGTACTCTCAATTATGAAACTACGTGTGTGTGCATGTGTATTAATGTACAATTACATGTATATATACATGCATATCTATATTGATACACCAGAGAGTAGCCCCAATCCGTGGATACTTCGAAAACTAATCATATGGATACTGAGATCCATTGTGAGATCGACAGTGAGATCGATAGTGGGATCGATAATGAGAAAGCTAATGAAGTCGATCGTGAGACCGATCGTGAAGTCGATTCAATGAGATCGATAGCGATATCGATTTTGATAACGACTGATATCGATCGGTGAGATCGACAGTGAGGTGGGTAAAAAGATCGATGGTGAAACAGGTCGATAAGGAGATCGACCAAAAATCAGGTAACCTGGAAATCCGGGAACCCCGCCGCCCACCGAAACCCGAAACCGGCCCGGAACCAGAAACCGGGAACCCGGCAACCCGAAACTGGGAACCCGGGAACCTGGCCGCCCACCGAAATCGGCCAGGAACTTTCGCCAAATCTTTCAACATCCGCTAGGACCCCTGCAGTGCAAGCACCGATTGGTGAAGACTCATTTTTTGCTCCAACAGGCACCCGGGGCTCCTGGACGCCCCCGCAGGACCCCGCGAGATTTCCAGGCCTCTGCAAGTCCTTGCCAAGCCGTGCAAACGGGTCGGCGGCGGTCCCAAGAGTTCCCCAAGACGTGGACCCCCGCCAGACGCCCGAAGACTGCCCAAATATCATTTCAAAAAGGGTTCCCCAATAGGGTATCGGAGCGCAGAAAAAAAAACATGGTTTTCGCAAGCTTCTCCCCACCATTATGTGGTGTTAGCTCCTCGTTTTGAAGAGACATCGCCCCGCGTCCTCCTTCCTCCTCCTCCTCCTCCTCCTCCTCCTTCCTCCTCCTCCTTCTCCTCCTCCTCCCTCCTCCTCCTCCTCCTCCTCCTCTCCTCCTCCTCCTCCTCCTCCCCTCCTCCTCCCTCCTCCTCCTCCCTCCTCCTCCTCCTCCTCCTCCTCCTCCTCCTCCTCCTCCTCCTCTTCCTCCTCCTCCTCCTCCTCTTCTCTTCCCTGCCTGTGCTCTCCACACGCATCATCATCATCATCATCATCATCATCATCATCATCATCACCACCACCACCACCACCACCACCATCATCATCATCATCATCATCATCATCATCATCATCATCATCATCAGCATCAGCATCAGCATCATCATCATCATCATCATCATCATCATCATCAGCATCATCATCATCATAACCATCAATTCCACCTCCACCACAATCCTCCTCCTCCTCCTCCTCCTCGTCCGACTCCTCCTCATCATTATCATCATCCTCACCACCACCACCACAATCATCATCAGTATCATCATCATCATCAGCATCATCATCGCCATCGTCATCGTCATCGTCGTCATCATCATCATTATCATCATCATCATTATCATCATCATCATCATCATCATCATCATCATCATCATCATCATCATCATCATCATCATCATCGGCATCGCCATCGTCATCGCCATCGTCATCGTCATAATCGTCATCATCAGCATCAGCATCGGCATCAGCATTATTATCAGCATCATCATCAGCAGCAGCATCGTCATCATCGTCATCATCATCATCAGCATCATCATCATCATCCCCATCATCATCCCCATCATCATCATCATGATCATCATGATCATCATCATCATCGGCATCGCCATCGTCATCGCCATCGTCATCGTCATCGTCATAATCGTCATCATCATCATCAGCATCAGCATCGGCATCAGCATTATCATCAGCATCATCATCAGCAGCAGCATCGTCATCATCGTCATCATCATCATCATCAGCATCATCATCCCCATCATCATCACCATCACCATCATCAACATCATCATCTTCATCAGTATCATCGTCTCCAATACGACACACCTCCCACGAGGATCATACGGCACACCCCTCACGAGGATCGTGGCCCAGTAGGAAGCTCCACAGAAGGCTCCAGTGGCAGGGGTTGCATGGGGGCTGCTCCGCACCCATTTAGGTAACCCTCACGAGAATCGTAGCCCCGTAGGGAGCTCCACAAAGAAGTCTCCTGTGGCAGGGTATGCGTTGGGGCTCTGCACCCATTCCAGGACACCCCTCACGAGGATCGTAGCCCCGCAGTGAGCTCCACGGAGGGCTCCAGTGGCAAGGGTTGCATTGGGGTTTCGCGCCAATTTGGGCACACCCTTCACGAAGATCGTGGACCCGTAGGGAACTCCACAGAAGGCTCGAGAGGCAAAGGTTTCATGTGGGCTCCGCACCCATTTCCGTACACCCCTCACCAGGACCGTGGCCCCGTAGGGAGCTCCACAGAAGGCTCCCGTGGCAGGGGTTGCGTTGGGGCTCCGCACTCACTTTGGTATACCACTCACGAGGATCGCGGCCCCGCAGGGAAGTCTACGGCGCAGCGAAGGAAAGGATGAGGAGGGGGAGGGGGAGGAGGAGGACGAGGAGGAGGAGGAGGACAAGGAGAACGAGGAGGAGAAGGAGGAGAAGGAGAAAGAGGAGAAGGAAGAGGAGGAGGAGGAGGAAAGGGAGAGCGCGAGACAGAACCTGAAAAAAGCTCCCTGTTCCGCTTGGCATTGCCAGAGAGACACCCTGAAAAGTCTCCCTGTCCGGCGGCGGGAGAGGAAACATGGAAAGGTTCTCTGTCCTCTCTATAGGTCCCTCTGAGTATGCTCTTCATGTGTTCGGCTTCGTCGTTTTCTCGTACCTCATGTGTTAAAAGTATAAGTGTTCGGTTAACTGCTGCTTTGTGTGTGTGTGCGTGTGTGCGTGTGCGTGTGCGTGTGTGTGTGCGCGCGTGCGCGTGCGCGTGCGCGTGCGCGTGCGCGTGCGCGTGCGCGTGCGCGTTCGCGTGTGCGTGCGTGTGCGCGTGCGCGTGCGCGTGCGCGTGCGCGTCTGCGTGTGCGTGTGCGTGTGCGTGTGTGTGTGTGTGTGTGTGTGTGTGTGCTTGTGTGCGTGTGTGTTTTCATTGTGTGTGCGTGTGCGTGTGCGCGTGCGTGTGCGAGTGTGTGTGTGTGTATTCGTGTGCATGCGCGTGTGCGTGTGTGTGTGCGTGTGCGTGTGCGTGTGCGTGTGCGTGTGCGTGTGCGTGTGCGTGTGTGTGTGTGTGCGTGTGCGTGGGTGTGGGTGTGGGTGTGGGTGTGGGTGTGTGTGTGTGTGTGTGTGTGTGTGTGTGTGTGTGTGCGTGCGCGTGTGCGTGTGCGTGCGCGTGTGTGTATATGTGTGCGCATGTTCGTGTTGTTGTGTGTATGCGTGTGCGCGTGCGTGTGCGCGTGTGTGTATGCGTGTGCGTGTGCGTGTGCGTGTGCGTGCGTGTGTGTGCGTGTGTGCGTGTGTGTGTGTGTGTGTGGGTGTGCGTGTGTGCGTGTGTGTGTGTGTGCGGGTGTGCGCGGGTGTGTGCGTGTGTGCGTGCCTGTGTGTGTGTGTTTTTTCCTAGCGCGCATGTGCGTACAGCCAAGCTGTACACACGGCAGCCACCAGGGCCGCCACGACCGAGCCCCTCGGCCCGATCGAACCATGCAAGCGACGGCAGGCCCAGGACCACGCCACGGCTGGGGCACGGCGGCGCACGCCCCTTAGGGCTCGGCGCGCGAAGCGCGCGAAAACTCCCACAGCTTGGGGTAGGCCACGCGAAGCGCGCGGGAAGGCATGACATCAGGCTCGCATTGGGGGATATCACGCGCGTGCACAAAACACAATCAACAGCAAAGAACGTTGACGTGAAAGCGCAGTCATCACACACTGAGTGGGATGCCACGCAAAGCGTGCGATGATACAAGAAGGACCCAGAGGCTCACATGTGGATGTACCAGAAGCCGAAACTCCGCAGCAGCAACCACACGGCAGCCCCATCGAATCAAGCTCCCGTGAGAGGCCTCCGAGTCTTGGGATCCTTGCCCAACAGAATCAGGTCTCTCCGCTGCTGTCGAACTCGTCCAGCATTGTCCCCTTTGCGAGGGTGTCCCGCGCAGTCCTTCCCAAGCTCACGGACGAGCCCCTCACGTTCACGAGCGAAATAACAGCATTTGATACACACGCGGTAGCCGTTGGTGATGCGGATGTCGTGGCCCCTCGCCATGTCCGTTGGGGCCTCAGACTCCGCGCCTGCACCACTCGACGCCGCTGCTGACGCCCGCTGATCATCACTATCGCGCCGAGCAGCACCGTCGTCTCCAGCGCTATCAGCTGGAGCAGCCGTACTGCCACCGAACTGCGAAGCAGCTGAAGCAGCCGCAGCGACGACAGCGGCCGCTGCAAACCCCGCCGCTGCTGCAGGTCGTTTCACTCCTGACGCGTCGGCCGAACGCGGGGCACTCGTCACAGGCCGTGGAATGCAGGGCAGGCTGAACAGCTTACGCTTGGAATTCTCGGTGGCAGCGTACCGTCCACACTTTGAGCACCGCCAGCAGCTCGCCTCGACCACGAAGTCGTGCTCCGCGAGGCTGAGACGAACCTTCGGCGGCAGCTTGATAACCACATTAGTGTCAATGTCGTCACGGGCGGCTGACGCAGGGGCACCAGCACAGGACACCCAGGCCACAACGCCGTCCACCAGCAAGTGCGAGCGCCTGATCTTGGTCCTGTCAGCTTCGCCCAAAGCGCACGGACGAGTGGCGTGCTTGGCCCACTCGTCGGCCTCAAGGTTGCCCCGACGCTCCCAACGAGACAGCCGACCCGCTTCCACATCTCTCAGAGTGCCGTGTCCTTTAACTTTGAGCACAATGAGCCCGTCAGGACCGAGCCCACCGAAATCTTCGATGGCACACCACACCATCCGCCACAGGAAAGCCCAGCTGTGGGAGGCACCACAAGTAACCTCAGGCCCACGCACCAGGAGCCCGTCAACCACATAACTGGCATCAATCCGCACCGTGATGGGCGCCAGGCTGTGACGAAGAAGAATGAGCACGGCGAGAAGCTCAGCACCTTCTACAGATTGGTGCATCCCCATCAAGGGCGATCCCAGGGCGCGAATCGCGCACTTCGGACCAGGGTCATACCATCCAGGCCCAAGTGGAATCTGCACCACCGCACAACCGGCCATGCCGTAATCGATGTCAAGGTCGAAAGCCGAGCCGTCAGTGAACAGCTCATCGTTGTGAAAGGGCATAGCACCATTCCCCAGCAACCACTTGACAGAGGACAGGATCTCGTCCTGAGGTGGCTGCCGCACCACTCGTGGCCGTGCTAGCAGCAGCCGCTCGACCAGCGCGATGATGTTGGGGTGGTTCGCCTGCCTCTTTAGCGTGGCAATGGCTGCTGGCAACTCCGCCTGCGGCCAATGGTGAGCGCACTCCATATGACGATGCCACAGCGTGCCAGCTTGCCCAGGGCACAAGTTGCAATCTTCTGAATGCGCATACCGAGGATGATTGTGAAAGCGGCGATGGTTGGTCCATTGCCCACCGACGATGAGCGACCTGGCGTACCGCCGCTCTTCTGCACCAAGTGTAGGCCAGTCACGTCCTTCCGACGCCGTGGGCCGTCCTCGATAGATCCACTTCCTCAGCTGCATGATGTTGAAAGCGTTGTCCAAATGCGGCAGCTCGTCAGCACACTTCTGGAACTGCCACCAAAGAACTGTTTTCCGAACCACTTGCTTGGTATACCACGGCGAAAAACCCAGCGGCCTATACACTGCGCCAGTAGCCGCGTTGATCCAGGTGCTGATGCTGGCCGCCGCCCAGCCGACGCGCAGCAAGGACATGAATGCCGCGCTGATGGGCCCACGTACCTGAGCCCAAGACTCCAGCACCGACGACAGAATAGATTGCGGCATCCAACTGTCCCAGGCGGCACGATGCAGCATACAGACTGGATCGACCGTGGCTCGAAAGATGGGGCCGAAATCGCGCGCAGGCGACAACGTGCGACAGAGCGTGCGACTCTTGCCGTCTACTCGGGCCTCCGTAGAACGGAAGGCGACCGACCGAGCAGACTGAAGGTCGGTGTCGCTCAGCTCCGCGCAGTTCACGCTGTACGCATAACCTGCCTCGAGGCCCTGCTTGGCGATGCGAGCTGCGATAGCACGTCGACCCCCATTGCCCAATAGACGCCGCACTCTGGGTACCCGTCGCTCAGCAGCTCGCAGTCGCGCGCGCCGCACCTGTCGCCCAAGCGCGCGTCCTCGAGCAAAATCAGTGCCGAGGTTCCTCGCGTGCCTGGCTGCTTGAGCACCCGCGATCGTAATCAGCTTGGCCTTCAACGTGTGAGTGAGGGGCGTACTTGATGCAAGGACCTGCGACTTCTTGGCGGCGGTGCGGGTGCTGTCCCTGCTGAGACCGTTCACCAGCACCTGCGCCGCCAAGACGATGTCTCGCATCACCCGATGCTCACCGCCGTGCCGCTGCAGAACCGAATCGTCGACCACAACGGCGGGGGAAACCGTGGGCACCGCCTGCTGCATGCGATCGACACTCCCGATCAGCTGCAGCTTCATGAAAGTTGTGGCAAACGGGTCGCCTGCAAGCACGGTCTGGCGCACGTAGACCAGATCAGGTACGTCACCATCCAACACAAGAGAACGGGCCTTGGTATAAATGCCCAGTTGCAGCTTCAACAACCACAAAGGTAGGGAAAACTTCTGAGCCAATCTCAACAAGTTGTCATGCCTGATCTGTTCAAAGGCCTTCCACAAGTCAAGTAATAGCGCTGCAGTGGCCCAGTCGGCGCTGGGATCTTCATCAATCTTCATGGAGACCCACTCGCTCCATACCAACTGTTGCCACACTGCGCGATCATAACTCTTGCCAGCCGACGCCCACCAGTAGCCGCGATTGCGGGTGGCTTCCCACGCTGTGGCTATGGGCCTCCTCAACCGCCCATGCACTCAAACAAGCGCAGCAAGAAGGGCGATTGGCCGCACTCCACCTTCACGCTTAGGTATGAATGCAAGCTTATTGATAAAGTCAAGCCAACAACATTGCTGCTCGACCACCCCGATCAAATCTGCGAGCGCCTCCAGGCCCGCATCGTCCAGCACGCCGAAGTCGCACGGGTTGAAACTGTCGAAGCTACGCCCTCCGTGGACCTTGAAGGTTGCACATACTCGGCGTAGCTGATCTGGGGTCGGCCGCCTGGGACGCTCGCCGAGGTCAGCAGGCCAACTCAGCTTCGGAAGCTCGGCCGCGGTGCGCCAGTACTCCGACCATTCGCACACCAGCGCCTTGACCGCCTCCATCTTGCCCAGCGGCGCTGCAACCCCTTGGATCGCGGAGGCGTTCGCCGCAGGCTCTTTCGTGAAAGCATGCAGCGCAGCCCCCCCGCCAGCAGAGTTGGCATCGATCCAATCCCCGAAGCGCGCCTTCGACTCCTTCACATCGGTAGCGACGGCATCGTCGGCGAGCTGCTTGGTGACCCCAGCCAAGCACTCCAGTTCGACGCTGCCCATGTACTCGCGCGCGCGGCAGAGAAGCGCCACCGCCTGGCACCACGTGCTGGCAGGTGGCCGCTGCGCTCTGCGCGCCAGAGCTCGCTGACCTCGCACTCGGCGGATGGGATCATCACTGACCCCGTCGGCGGCAGCAAGGGCCACGCCCTTCAACCACATCGCAGGCCTGCTCACCTTCGGAATGCGAGGCGCCGAGGGCGGGCACGCTCGAGCCCAACCGAGCTCTGGTCTGCGACCACGGCCACCGTACTTGTCGAGGTCAAGCCCTGCGAGGTCACAGAGGTAGTGCTCCGTGACGCCTATGAACTGCGTCCAGGCCGTGTCCACGTTGGTCGTGACCTCGCGCAGCGCGCGCCAATCCTCCGAGAAGTCCCGCGTGCAACAGCCAGCAGGAAACGGACTGGGAAAGGCTTTGGCCGTGCGCATCACTTGCGCCCAGTCGTCAATCTGAGTGCCGTCGATCGTGAGCCTGACAGGCCGATGCGGCCCAAACCCCCACTCGTGCAATACCTCGGCGCTGGCTACGCGGAAATGCCTGGACAAGACGAAGTAGTCAATGACGTGCTCCGAGGGCCTGCAGGTTCCCGAGCTCGGCGCCACAACTCGGCCGCCGCACCGCTCGAGAAAGGAGGACTGCATCAAAGTGGCTGGCTCCATGTTGAAGTCGCCGCTGATGATGAATGGGCGCCCTAGGACCTGCAGCATGGTGGCGACCTTGTGCAGGATGCTCTCGTTGGCGCACGTGAGCCCCTCGCCAGTGTGCAGGTAGACCGTGGCCAGCACCACGCCACCCGAGCAGAAGCCTGAGTGGTGAACGAAGGTCGCACGCCCAGCGTCGATGACTGAGCTGCCGACACCCTCGAACCGGCCCATGCCGTGCACCCGTGGCGACAGCAAAAGGAGGCCTCCATGCCCAGGAATTCCGGGCCCTGAGCCCTCTGCTGGGGCTGTATGCGCATGCCAGCCGAGCTTGGCTAGCCTCGATGCCACCTCATTGCTGCGCTCCACAGTGAGATGCGTCTCTTGGACTGCGACAAAATCGGACCGACGGATCTCCATGCGGTCCAGGAGGGTCTCAAACGTAGAGTATGCGTTGGCGTTCACTGTGAGACCGACCCAGGAACGCCGCTGCCGTGAACCACTAAAGATTCGTCCTCCTCCGCTTGGACTCCGCACGAAGGATCTCCAACGCTTCCAGGATCCGCTTGCGTTCGTCGGGGTTTGCAGCCCCTGCCAGCAGCCCTCCTGGATCCTCTCCATCAAGATGGTCGCTGAAGCCACCGCGACCGCCATCCTCCATGGTAGCATCGCCATCGGCCCCCTTGGCCGCCTCGGCGCCGCCGTCGGCGCCAGGCGCGCCGCCGCCGTTGGCGCCACCACCTGGTGGAGGGGCCGTGGAGGAAGGACAGGGGACTGGGGAAGCAGCAGGCTGCTGCTTCTGGGCGAACTCGGTGACGGCCAGGGCGACCTTCCCGAAGATGGCCTCAACAGTGTCGCCTTGGCCTGCGCTGGACTGCAACTGCTTGAGCTGCTCGAGCAAGGGGCCGATGTCAAGCTTGGGCGGCGCAGTGGACGCACCCAGTGCCTTGGCAGCTTCCTCCTTGGCCACAGCCAGCTCCTGCTCCAGAGGAACGACGGCC
>CAUYUJ010017560.1:733332-743332 GCA_963575745.1 Prorocentrum cordatum
GCCCCCTGGATTTCTGTGCATTGTATGATCGGTGGCCCAATAGAAACAAATCCAATGATGCCTTTTGTTCCTCACCCCGGGACCCATCAAGACTTTGGGCGCACATTGCACTGATTTTTGGGGAATGCCGCTCAACTCTCTGACGTTGTCTTCGAACTCTCCAAAGCCGTCTTCGTGCCCACTTGGCCGCCCCGGAAAAAAGCCTTCAGAAATGGAGATCCCCTGGGCCCACCTGTCCAGTCCAGGTAGACCTTCAGCGCGGGCACTAAGATAGAGCCAAAAGAGAGGACCGGCCCAAGCCTTTCAAGCGCTTTGCGTCAAGATGGCCCCAAGGTTTTCGCAAAGGCCCTCGAGGCGCCCCTAAAATTCCTTCCGAGACTCCCGGGAAGCTCCCAGGAGGCACCAAGAGCTTACCAAGAGGCCCCGAAAGACTCCCAAGATGCCGCCAACAGGCCCCAAGAGGCGCCCCAAGTCGACGGCCTGTATCCAGGAAGCTTCTGACCCACGGTCCAGGCATGGCAATTTGAAAAAAAGAAAGTCCATTACATCTTTCCTTTTTTTCCCAACCATCCTGTGGTGTTGGGTCTTCGTTTTGAAGAGACGGTGGCCCGCGTCTCCTCTCCTCTCCTCCTCCCCCTCCTTCCTCCTCCCTCCTCAATTTCGGCACACCCCTCACACGTTTCGTGGCCCCATACGGAGCCCCGCCGAAGGTCCCAGTGGGTGTGCCCGCATGCGTCCCGCACACCCATTTCGGCACACCCCTCACACGTTTCGTGGCCCCACAGGGAACCCCACCGAAGGTCCCAGTGGGTGTGCCCGCATGCGTCCCGCACACCCATCTCGGCACAACCCTCACACGTTTCGTGGCCCCGCACGGAGCTCCACCGAAGGTCCCAGTGGGTGTGCCCGCATGCGTCCCGCACACCCTTTTCGGCACACCCCTCGCACGCTTCGTGGCCCCATAGGGAGCTCCACCGAAGGTCCCAGTGGGTGTGCCCGCATGCGTCCCGCACACCAATTTCGGCACACACCTTTTCGGCACACTCCCTCACACGTTTCGTGCCCGCACGGAGCTCCCACCGAAGGTCCCAGTGGGTGTGCCCGCATGCGTCCCGCACACACATTTCGGCACACCCCTCAGACGTTTCGTGGCCCCATAGGGAGCTCCACCGAAGGTCCCAGTGGGTGTGCCCGCATGCGTCCCGCACACCCATTTCGGCACACCCCTCACACGATTCGTGGCCCCATAGGGAGCTCCACCGAAGGTCCCAGTGTGTGTGCCCGCATGCGTCCCGCACACCCATTTCGGCACACCCCTCACACGTTTCGTGGCCCCATAGGGGGCTCCACCGAAGGCCCCAGTGGGTGTCCCGCATGCGTCCCGCACACCCTTTTCGGCACACCCTTCACACGTTTCGTGGCTCCATAGGGAACTCCACCGAAGGTCTCAGTGGGTGTGCCCGCATGCGTCCCGCACACCCATTTCGGCCCACCCCTCACACACACCCATCACACGCTCGTGGCCCCATAGGGAGCTCCACCCCGAAGTCCCAGTTGGTGTGCCCGCATTCTTCCCGCACACCTCATTTTTCGGCACACCCCTCCCTACGTCTCGCGGCCCCATAACGGAGCTCCGCCGAAGGTCCCAGTGGGTGTGCCCGCATGCGTCCCTGCACACCCAGTACAGGCACACCCCTCACGCGTTTTTCGTGCCCCATCGGAAGCTTCCCCGAAGGTCCAGTATTGCCCGCATGCGCCCCGCACACCCATGTTGGCACACCCCTCAGGCGTTTCGTGGCCCCATAGGGAACTCCACCGAAGGCCCCAATGCTGCCGCCCGCATGCGTCCCGCACACTCATTCGGCAAACCCCTCACACGTTTCGTGGCCCCATAGGGCGCTCCACAGAAGGCCTCAATGATGCCGCCCGCAGGCGTCCCGCACACCCAATTCGGCACACCCCTCACGCGTGTCGTGGCCCCATAGGGAGCTCCACCGAAAAAAAGAAAAAAAAAAAAAAAAAAAAAAAAAAAAAAAAAAAAAAATAAAGAAAAATGTCCCAAGGTGGGTGTGCCCGCATGCGTCCCGCACACCCATTTCGACACACCCCTCACACGCTTCGTGGCCCCATTGGGAGCTCCACCGAAGGTCCCAGTGGGTGTGCCCACCTTCGGACGACAGCCCATTATTCTTGTCGGCGTAATTTGCTGGAGCAGCTCTCCACCCGGAGAAATCTTCCACCGAGGCCGCAGTGGGGGTGTGCCCTGCATGCGTCCCGCGCACCCATTGTCGGCCCTCCCCTCGCACGTTCGTGGCCCCATACGGAGCTCCACCGAAGGTCAAAGAGTGTGTGTGCCCGCATTCGTCGTGCATCCCGCACACCCTTTTCAGCACACACTTCTACGCGTTTCGTGGTCCCCTAGAGGGAGCTCCACGATGTCCCCGTGGCGCATATCAGCATGCGTTTCCCACCCAGTACACCTGTGTCGGAGGCCGTCGGAGTTTCCGCGCCTCGCTCGCCCTGTCGTCGCTCTGCCCCAGAGGCATGAGCCTTGCCCGCTATCAGCCAGCCAGCAAGCTCTCTTTGCTGCGCGCAGCGGACGACCCGCGCGCGTCGCTGGGACCCCTCCGGGGCGACCTGCGCGCGTCGCTGGAACTCCGCGCTGCGCTGCGCCCGCAGCTTTGGACTTTTGAGCGCGCGGGCAAAGAGGGAGTAAAAGACGGGGAGGAAGCGGGCGCGATCCCCGCGGTGGCGTCGCGGCGCGCGGGCGACGCCGTCGGGGAGCCCCGGGGAAGCTCCTTGCGGCGACCACGCCCAGCGTCACGAGTACTCAGATGCAGTCATTCACAAACTATTAGCATTCATATGCAATTGCACCATGCATTGACATACTCGCATTCGTGCACGTAGACTCGCTCGCACGCAGATTCATTCACAGTCAGACGCACTCGCGCTCAGATTCACCCGCGCTCAGTCCCCCTACGTACTCAGATCAATCGTTTTCGTTTGCGTTGTGTACCACGCCGTTCATGTCGGCACGCCACTAGCACGGTTCGTTGCCCCATAGGGATCACCACCGAAAAAGGGAATCACAATTGCGGTACTCACACCTGCATATGGTTGGGTCCTTCGTCAGGCGAATTTCAAACTTACCCCCCGCCTATTTTTGCATAGCGGCCCATGATTAAAGCCCCCGTCACCCCGACAAGGATCCAGGAAACCTTCAAGGGTCCCAAATCATCGAGCACCTAAAATAGTCGATGATTATGTGGTTTCCGCATCCCCTTTTCTATACGCGTCCTAGGCTTGCGCGGGGACTCCAGGAAGGTCGTTAGATTGCACAGACACTTCAAACAATGCAGATTCCATGCGTTCCTGCATGCCGAGCCCAGCTAGCACCGCGAACGCGCGCGAAACGCGCGGTCTTTCTAGTGTGTGTGTTGATATACACATATCCGCACATATTTCCGCATACGTATATACATACAACATGCATGCGTGCAATGCATACCAACATACATACATACGTAATACATCTAGAACTTCGCGCGCGCTACGCGCGCTTAGGTTCGAGTCACGGCATCATGGCGCCAAAGGCTGCCACGGCAAGCAGCGCCATCGACAGCGGATCTCGGTCCACAAGGTCCTGACGGCCGACCCTCCCGGAGCCTTGGATTTCTCGCACTGCGCTGCCGGCAGGAGGAGGAGGCAGAGGAGGAGGAGGAGGAGGAACGCGGTGGGGGATCAAGGGGAGGGGGCGGAAGAAGAAGAGGTGGAGGTGGAGGAGGCGAAAAAAGTGCGCAGCAGCGCCCCACCAGCGAGCGTGAGCAGAATGAGGAGTTGGAGCAGGGGGAGGAAAAAGAGTAGGAAAAGGAACAACTAAAGTTTCCGCGAGCTCCGCCGCGCGCTTCGCCGCGCGCGGCCGCAGCGGAGGCCGTGTGGAAGTGTCTGGAGCCGTTTTGTCGGCCAGTTGGGCTGTCTTGGGCCCAGCTTCAGCTGCCTCGGGTACTCCTGGGCCCCCCCGGATGCAGTTTGGGCAATCTGGGCGCGCTGTTGGGCCGTCAGGCAGCGTTGGGAGCCTCAGGCGCGCAGTGGGCGTTTGGAGCCCTCCTTGTGGGCAATGAGCGTCGGGAGCTGAAAAAGCGAAAGTCAGGAGACCTGGCGGGAAACATGGCAGAATAAGTATTTGTCCCAATCATCCTGTGTGTTGGGGTCCTCGTTTTGGACCCCGACATGTGCCCCGCGTTCCCGTCGCTCTCCGCCTCCTCCTCCCCCTCCTCTCATCAGCGGGCCTCGCCCTTTCGGCAACCCCCCTCACAGGGTTCGTGGCTCCATAGGGAGCCCCAGCGAAGGCCCCAGTGGCAGGGTTGGCATGGCGGCCCCGCGCCATTTTGGCGCACCCCTCACACGGTTCGTGGCCCAAAAGGGAGCCCCAGCGAAGGCCCCAGTGGCATGGTTCACATGGCGGCCCCGCGCCATTTTGGCGCACCCCTCACACGGTTCGTGGCCCCATAGGGAGCCCCACCGAAGGCCCCAATGGCAGGGTTGGCATGGCGGCCCCGCGCCATTTTGGCGCACCCCTCACACGGTTCGTGGCTCCATAGGAAGCCCCAGCGAAGGCCCCAGTGGCAGGGTTGGCATGGCGGCCCCGCGCCATTTTGGCGCACCCCTCACACGGTTCGTGGCCCCAAAGGGAGCCCCAGCGAAGGCCCCAGTGGCATGGTTCGCATGGCGGCCCCGCTCCATTTAGGCGCACCCCTCAACGGTTTTCGTGGCCGCCCTAGGGACCCACCGAAGGCCCCAGTGGCAGGGTTCGCATGGCGGCCCCGCCATTTTGGCGCACCCCTCACACGGATCGTGGCCCCATAGGGAGCTCCACCGAAGGCCCCAGTGGCAGGGTTCGCATGGCGGCCCCGCTCCATTTTGGCGCACCCCTCACACGGTTCGTGGCCCCATAGGGAGCTCCACCGAAGGCCCCAATGGCAGGGTTCGCATGGCGGCCCCGCGCCATTTTGGTGCACCCTTCACACGGTTCGTGGTCCCATAGGGAGCTCCACCGAAGACCCCAGTGGCAAGGTTCACATGGTGGCCCCGCGCCATTTTGGCGCACCCCTCACACGGTTCGTGGCCCCATAGGGAGCTCCACCGAAGGCCCCAGTGGCAGGGTTCGCATGGCGGCGCCGCCCCCTTTTACGCGCCCCTTACACGGTTCGTGGCCCCACAGGGAGCTACACCGAAGGCCCCAGTGGCAGGGTTCGCATGGCGGCCCCGCGCCATTTTGGCGCCCCCCTCACACGGTTCGTGGCCCCACAGGGAGCTCCACCGAAGGCCCCAGTGGCAGGGTTCGCATGGCGGCCCCGCGCCATTTTGGCGCACCCCTCACACGATTCGTGGCCCCATTGGGAATTCCTGTTGCTTCGTCCCCCTGCCTTGCGGTTCTCACGCTTGCGTATGGTTGGGTCTTTCGCCCGGATAATTGCGTTTTGGGGTCGTGGTGGGATCGTGCCCGGGGCAGGCCGCGGCGGCGGCGGGGCGGCGGCCCGCGGCGGCATCCAGGCCTCTGCAGGTCCTCGGCGGCGTCCCGGGCCGCGGGCTCCGACGCGGCGTCCTGCCGAGTCACCGCCGTCAGCCAGCCTCCTCCTCCTCCTCCTCCTCCTCCTGCTCCTCCTCGTCCTCCTGCTCCTACTTCAGCTGTTTCTCCTCCACTCCTGTTCCTGATGAATAAATCCTCGCTGTCGCACCCCCGGGCAAGTCTGAAGGGCGGGCCGGGCGTTTAGCCTGAGTCTTCCTTATCACGTATAAGCCTGACTCTTTACAACTGGCAACAGCTTCACAGATGGAGGGCAGGTCGTTTCCGAAACGTGGCTCTCGCCTTAGCGACGCGCGCATTCGTCTTACACATGCAGGAGCCTCACGGATTCAGGGCGGGCCGTTTTCAAAATGTGGCTCTCTTAGCGCAGCGCACACTCGTTTAAACAAAAAGCAAGCGTTACACGGATTGCGGGCAGGCCGTTTAAAAAAATGTGGACCTCGCCTTAGCACCGCGCACATCCGATTTTTAAGTTGCACGAACTTCGCGGATTGAGGGTGGTATCTTTCCGACATGTGGCTCTCGCTTAAACTCTGCGCACATTCGCTTCAACAAGTTCCAAAAGCTTCACGTATTCTCATTAGTAACATATCGGGAACGGTGTTTTGGAATGATTGAGGATTGTCGGGGCGCAAAAGCTACATTAATTCGCGGTGTTGAAATCACAGGAATCATGTTCTGGCAAGGTTCAGGATCGGCAAGCAGCAACAATCAGGTTGACTCGTGGCGGTGAGATCCTGAAATGGTGTTTTGGCGCGCTTCAGGATTTTCGCGCGGTTGTCACCCAACGGGGCATTTGCGTCAGTGGGAATTGGCCCTCGTATGGGGCCTATGGAAAAAGGGAGCTTGGAGGTAGGGTGTATGACAACATCGTTGATGAGTCTTGGGCACGCACTGGTCCTCATCCTCCCCCTCCACCTCCCAGCCCCCTCCTTCCCCGTGTCCGCCTCGTGCCCCTCCGCCTGCTGCTGCTGCTGCTGCTCATCCTCCTCCTGTTGCTGCTGTTATTCCTCCGCTTAAGCCTTCTCCTCCTCCTCCTGTTCCTCCTCGTCCTCCTCCTCCTCCTTTTCCTCTTCCTCCTTCTCCTCCTCCTCAGCATCATCCAATTCCTCTTCCTCCGCCTCCTCCTCCTCCTCCTTTCTATCCTCCTTCTCCCTCGCGGCGCCAAAAGGCGAGCTTTCGGGACCCAAGGCAAGTAGCCGAATTGGGAGTCCATCCCTATCTTATCGATGGCCTCCAATGGCGTCTCCAAGCGGGCCCGAAAGGCCCCCACAAGGTGCCCAACTAGCCCGAAGATGGCCTCAAAGGATCCCCGAGAGGGCCCCAGGGTTTAAGAGGCCCCCATGAACCCCCAGAACTCTCTAAGTTCAACATTGCTGGACCCCCTGCTTCATAATATGCTTCTCTTTTTCCCTTCTCCGGACATCTCGACGGGGCATCATTTCTGGATGACCTGGTGGAGATGCGCGCAGCGTCAAAGTTGAGTTAATGCTGCTGCCAAGCTTGAGCCTCGTGCCAGGCGCGGTCTAGCCGACGTACCATTCCCAACAGCACTTGTTCAAGACTCTGCGCTTGAAGATGTTGCTCGCTATCTGCAGCACTGCAGAACACAGTGCAACACACGATTAGCAAGCACACAACTTGAACTCGTTATGTGATGCAGCCACTCCCCCTGCCGAGCCCAGAGCTCACAAGAGACCCGGAAGAAACAAAGCATGAACACATCTGCTTTACAGTGTTGGGCGATGCAGAAGTTACAGCACTCAATGCTTCACAGCAGCGCTGGGCGCCCCAAGGCTAGACAACGCAAACACCGCCCAGGCCTGCAGACTTCCTGGCGCCCCTCGTCCTCCTCCTCCGAAGGAGCTGCGGCGGGTGGCAGCGGCAGCGGCGCGTGGAGCGGCGGCGATGGCCCAACGCAGCCCTTCGTGGGGGCCGTCCTCGGGGAGCACCTCGAACTCCAGGAGGATGCTCGCCATGGCTGGTCAGAAGGGGCACCCTGACAGGGCGTGCAACCACCAGGCAGGCACCGCCTTCCGAATGTGCGCCTCTCCTCTGTCTTTCTACATGTCAGTGTATATAAGTATACACATACATTGTATATACATATGTGTATACAGGCATCCGTGCTTACATGTATAAATGTACATGTACACATGTGTGTATAGATATAGATGTATGTGTACCCCTGCAGCCCCCATCGCTGATACCAGTTTTGTTTCCCTCTCTCTCACACACTCTCTCTCTTTCTCTCTGTCTCTGTCCTTCTCGTCGTAATCCATTGTTTGTTTACTCCCCCCCTTTCTCTCTCAACCCTCCCCCGCTCCTACCAACTCATCCCTCTCATCTCCCTGCAGACATTATCATCCCACTCCTCCTCCTCCTCCTTCTCCTCCCCCTCCCTCTCCTCATCCCACCCCCCTCGTCCTCCTCCACCTCCTACTCCGCCTCCTCGTCCTCCTCCTCCTCCTCCTCCTCCTCCTCCTCCTCCTTCTCCTCCTCCAACTCCTCCTCCAACTCCTCCTCCTCTTCCCAGTAGCAGTACTACTACTACTACTACTACTACTACTACTACTACTACTACTACTACTACTACTACTACTACTACTACTACTACTACTACTACTACTACTACTACTACCACCACAACCACTACTACTACTACTACTACTACTACTACTACTACTACTACTACTACTACTACTACTATTAATACTACTACTACTACTACTACTACTACTACTACTACTACTACTGCTACCACTACTACTGCTACAACTGCTACCACCACTACTACTTCTACGACTACTACTACTACTACTACTACTACTACTACTCCTACTACTACTACTACTACTATTAATAATACTACTACTACTACTACTACTACTACTACTACTTCTACTCTTCTACTACTACAATTACTACTACTACTACTGCAACATCTGCTACTACTACCGCTACTACTACTGCTACGACGGCTACAACTACTATTACTACTACTACTACTACTACTACTACTACTACTACTAATACTGCAACTAACACTACGACTACTACTACAACAACTACTACTATTACCAAAAATACTAATATGATAACTACTACTACTACTACTACTACTACTACTACTACTATTACAACTACTACTACTACTACTACTACTACTACTACTACTACTACTCTACCACTACTACTACTACTACTATTACTACTAATAATAATACTACTAATACCACTACTACTACTACTACCGCGAACTACGACTACAACTACTACTACTGCTACTACTACAACTACAACTGATACTACTGCTACTACTTCTACTACTAACACTACTACTACCACTACTACTACTACTACTACTACCACGACTACTACTACTACTACCACTACTACTACTACTACTACTACTACTACTACTACTACACTGCTACTACGATTCCAACGACTACTACTACTACTACTACTACTACTACTACTACTACGACTACGACTACTACTACTATTTCTACGACTACTACCACTCCTACTACTACCGCTCCTAATACTACTATTCCTACTCCTCCTCCTCCTCCTCCTACTACTACTACGACCACTACTACTGCAACGACTACTGCTACGACTGCTACTACTACTGCTACGCAAACTACTACCACTACTATTACTACTACTACTACTACTACTACTACTACCACTACTACTACTACTACACTGCTACTACTACTACTACTACTACTACGACTGCTACTAACACTGCGACGACTACTACTACTACTACTACTACTACTACCACTACTACTACTACTATTACTATTACTACTACGACTACTGCTGCTACTACTACTACTATTCTACTATTACTACTACTACTACTACTACCACTACTACTACTACTTCTACTACTACTACTACTACCACTACTACTACTACTACTACTACGACTGCGACTACTACTACGACTACTACTACTACTACTACCACTACTACTACTACTACTACTACTGCTACTACTACTACGGCTACTACTACGACTACTACCACTACCACGACTACTACTACTACTACTACTACTACTACTACTACTACTATTACTACTGCTACTACTTCTACGACTACTACTACAACTACGACTGCTACTAATACTACAGTGACGAATACAACTACTACTGCTAATGCTACTACTATCACTAGTACTACTACAACTACTACTGCTACTACTACTACTACGACTACCACCACTACTACTACTACTATTATTATTACGACTACTACTACTACTACTACTACTACTACTACGACTACTACTACTACGACTACTACTACTACCACGACTACTACCACTACCACTACTACTACTACTACTACTACTACTACTACTACGACTACTACTACTACTGCTATTACTAC
>CAUYUJ010017560.1:745832-763332 GCA_963575745.1 Prorocentrum cordatum
TTACTACTACCATTTTTTCTTCGATTACTACTACTACGACTACTACTACTACTACTACTAATACTACTACGGCGACGACTACTACTACGACAATCTACTACTACTACTACCTATTACTATTCAATACTATCTACTACTATATAATACTATCTACTACTACTACGACTACTGCTACTACTACTACTACCACGAACTACTACTACTACTACAACTACTACTACTACTGCTACTACTACTATTACTATTACTACCACTACTACTACTAGTGCTACTACTGCGACTACTACTACTACTACTACTACTACTACTACTACTACTACCAATACCATTACTGCTACTACTACTACTGCTACTACTTCTACTACTACTACTACTAATACCACTACTACAATTAAAACTACGACTACTACTGCCACTACTACTACTACTACTACTACTACTACTACTACTACTACTACTACTACTACTACTACTACTACAACAACTACTACTAGTGGCTAACTACTACTACTAAACTGCTACTACTACTCTACTACTACTACTACTACTAACTGACAGCGACCTAACTACACTACTAACTACTACAACTACTACTACTACTAACTAACCACTACTACTGCTACTAACTACGACTACTACTACTGAACATCTACTATTACAACCACTACCACAATTACTACTACAGCAACTACAATTAACAACTACTAGCTAACTACTACTAACTACGACTACCGACTATAAAACTGATAAAAATCACTACTACTAACTACTACTAACTACTGACAACTACTACTACTACGACTCTACTACTAAACCTAACTACTACTACTACTACTACTACTACTACTACTACTACTACTACTACTACTACTACTACGACTACGACTACTACTACTACTACTACTACTACTACTACTACCACTACTACTTCTACTACTACTACTATTACTTCTACTACTACTACTACTACTACTACTACTACTACTACTACTACTACTAGTACTACCACTATCTACTATGGCAAGGGCCTACAGACTGCGTACGAAGCCTGACAAAAACGCCAGGAAACCATCAGGCATCCCCAAGAATTTCAAAACCTCCCAGAGGAACACATGAGCGAGAGAGGAGAGGGCGTTGCCGAAATCAGACAGGAAGAGGACAGTGTGACGCTCTTGGGCCTGGCTGGGCATGCTGACAATCCTGGCCGTGGTGTCGTTCAAAAAGTTTGGCACAACTTAAAATCCCCGCTGGTCCCCCTGAGCCTGAGCACTTAGCATGCCCTTCAGCTGGAAGTTACAAGCCGGCGAGAGCACCTTCACATCTGCATTCTGAAGCGCAAGATTGCGCGTGGTCGCTGCCTCTCGCACCACGCGCTGACAACCATAGTCCCGTTCGCCTCTGGGGGCGAAGACCAGCAACAACTCAAGCTCGCGGAGAAGGAACTGGAGGAGGTCAAAGAGGATCTCAGCCGAGAAAAGGTTCGGCTGCCACGCAGCGCAGGGCAGCCCGTCTGGGCCGGGGGCCGTTGGCTTCGCCTGCGGCAACGCCGCAGAGCGAGGGTGGAGCAGCTTCCGACCAATCGAACGGTTGAGCACGCTTCGCCAAATACCTAATTACGGATGTGACCGATGGGCGGCGACTTCCCCTGAAAGACTGGGGCCCAATGCTGATGCAACGCCGATGCCATCTCGCGAGGCGCCGAAATCAGTTGACCCCGAGGAGAAGCCAGAGCCTGTAAAGAGAGCGTCTTCCTGGTGGGGGCCCACAGCTTGCCTCTCCTACGCTCAGCGTACACGTGCGCACTCAATCTCTTACGCTCCTGCTATGCCTGGGAAGCCTTCACCGCCGTCTCAGCAGAGTTTGAACGCTTATCTAAGAGTTGCTGCTGGAGGGATTTGTGTTGACGCCGAGACTCGACCGCACACCTCAGAGACACAGATCCCTCCGGCACCATCTGTAAGTGCTCCGCAGCGGCAGGGGTAGTCGCAAGCAGCACTTTAATTATCAGTGCCATCATCATTACCATCACCATTACTATTATCATCACCATCGTCATCGTCATCGTCATCATCATCATCATCATCATCATCATCATCATCATCATCATCATTTCCACCTTCTTCATCATCATGTCATCATCATGGCCATCATCGTTATCAGCATCATCATCACCACCACCATCGCCATCATCAGCAACATCGTCATCATCAGCATCACCATGGTCATGATCATCATCACCACCACCACCATCATCATCATCATCATCGTCATCATCATCATCATCATCATCATCATCATCATCATCATCATCATGGTCGTCGTCGTCGTCGTCATCATCATCACCACCGACAGCACCACCATCATCGTCCTCATCCTCTTCCTCCTTGTCATCCTCGTCACCACCAGCACCAGCATCTCTCTGATCAACATCGTCTTAGTCTTGATTTTCAGCATCATCATCATCTTCATCATCATCAGCAGCAGCAACACCAACACCACCAACACCATCGTCATCATCATCATCAACACCACCACCACGATCACCGTCCTCATCCTCATCCTCCTCGTCCACTTCGCATCCTCATCACCACCGCTAGCACCATCGCAATTACCATCACGATCATCTCCATCTCCGTCACCAGCACCAGCGCCATCGGTTTCACATCACATCACCACCGACGGCATCACCATCACTACCATCAGAATCATCATAGTCATCATCATCATCATCATCATCATCATCATCATCATCATCATCATCATCATCATCATCATCATCATCATCATCATCATCATCATCATCATCATCACATCATCATCAGCATCATCATCATCAGCAGCATCATCATTCGAATCACCATCACCATCACCATCACCATCACCACCACCATCATCATCATCATCATCATCATCATCATCATCATCATCATCATCATCATCACCATCACCATCATCATCAACACCACCACCTTCTCCTTCTCCTCCTCCTCCTCCTGATGCTCCTTGTCCCTTTCTTCCCGCACACCCCGACCCATCAGGAAGGCGCGCCAGCGGCGGCTGCAAGCGTCGGGCGCGGCCGCGGCTGCACGCCTCGGGCCCCAGCGGTACGCGCCGGCGCGCCGCGGCACCGCCGCGGGCGGAGCCCCGCCGCGGCGGCGGCCATCGGCGCGCCTTGCGCGGCTCCTGCTGGCCTGTCCCCCTGCTTTTGCTGCTCCTCCCACCTCCTCCTCCTCCTCCTCCTCCTCCTCCTCCTCCTCCTCCTCCTCGTCCTCCTCGTCCTCCTCCCACCTCCTCCTCCTCCTCCTCGTCCTCCTCCTCGTCCTCCTCTTCATCGTCCTCCCCCTCCTCTCGATGCTCCCTCTCGCGCCTGGCGGCGAAGGCAGCTGTCCACAGTCCTCCCCTCCCCCCTCCCCCCCTCCTCCTCCTCCTCCTCCTCCTCCTTCTCCTCCTCCTCCTCCTCCTCCTCCTGCTCCTCCTGCTCCTACTTCTCCTCATCATCCTCCTTCTGCCCCTCCTCCTCCTCCTCCTCCTCCTCCTCCTACTTCGTCTCCTCCTCCTCCTGCTCCTACTTCTCCTTATCATCCTCCTTCTCCTCCTCATCCTCCTCCTCACCTTGCGCTCTTGCGCTCCTCCGAGGTCGCCCCGTGCACACAAGACGCCCGCCCAACAAAAAAATTGGAGGCCAAAAGCACGCAAGGTGGAATCGGGGCCTCGACTGCCGCCCTGCGGTAGGCCCTGCCGATGCCGATTTCCCCTCCCTCGGCCTGCGGTCGCGGTCGCGGTCGCCCAGCCGGGAGGGAGAGGGGGGGGCGCCTGAGCAGCAGGGCCAGGCGGCACGGCGGCGCACGGCAAGGGGAAGGTCCACTACCTGCCCTCTCGCTCCCTCACTCTCCTCTCGTCGCCGGTCTTTTTCGGTCGTCCGTCGTCGTCCTCATCCCTCGTCGTCGTGGAGGAGGAGGTGGTGGTGGTGGAGGCATGGGCGATGATGTGCCTGATCATGGACAAGATAAGGCGCTGGGGCAGGAGCAAGACATTGAGAGGATCTTGTTTGCTTGCTTCAACTGCATCGGTGTCCGTAATGAGTTGGCAAAGATATCGACATGCAGGCACCGCAGAGCATGGAACGAGATGATTACCAGAGGACTAGATACCACAATGTAGAAGAGGATGAGACGGAGGAGTGCGAGAGGGAGGGATGGGAGAGAGAGAGAGAGAGCGCTCTGCGAAGGAGAAGGGAGGGATGAAGTGGAGAAGGTGGGGTGCGGCAGCAGCAGCGGTCGCAGGAGACAGGGGCGAGAGAGGCGGTGGAGGCGGGCGAGGAGCGGGGCGAGGAACATTGCCAAGACAAGATGCAACATCCTTCAGACATCTACGGCAGAGGGAAACCATTCGTGAACACCCCCCCTGCCCCCCAAACTCAAAGTTGGCACGCGCGGGGGAGACTGCGGTCGAGGTGCACCTCATCAGACCCACCGCCAACTTACATGGGGGGGAGGGGGAGGCGTTGACAGATGAATGCGGCATGAGTGCTCGCTATTTTTTCCGAGGCCGCTATTTCTACGCCATCCGGGCCGAAGTCCGAAGGCGGACCATCGTGGCCCGCGCGGCTCCGACGACGCGCTCTGGCAGCAGCCCGCCCATGCCCGCCTGGTTCACGCGCGGTGGACTCGCTGAGGCCTGCTCCGACTCCGAGAGAACGCGTCCGGTGACAGGACGCCGTCGCCATCATCTCTCCTGGGATGAGGAGGGGGAAGAGGCAAAGTTCGGAGAGAGGGGGATCGGGTGCTGGGGGAGAGAGGGAGCGGGGTGGGAAGGGGGGCGAAATGAGGGGGGAGAGACGGAGAGGGAGGGGCAGGAGTTTGGATTCTGAAGGCCACGTGAGCAAAACGGCTGGGCAAATATGCTGACAGGACGCACGGATGAGTGACAACCCATTTGGTGGGAAGAGTGGCCGATCGCAAGGGTACTGCTGTCGATCTGGTAGCATATATTCTCTGTACACGCAAGGTGGTTCGCTGTGCCAATGGCCGTCTCGCAGCTGCCTCAGGCCTGGTAAATCGGCGGAGCTCGAAGAGGACAAAAAGAGCCTTCGTTAAAAATGAGCATGTGGCGCCCATGAAGCGCAATCCTACACTCCTAGCTCTTTTTTTTGCACTGCGGGGGAGGTGAACCCTCCCTCGAAACTGGCCGCCCCCCTCCCCCCCCTCCCGGATCCCTGGCCATGGGGACCCTGGACGCCCCTGCAAAAAGTTCCCATGGATCTCCCAGGCTTCCTGGACGCTCCTGCCGGGCCCAGGCAAACGCAGTCAGGAGACCCTGCGAACGCCCCGAGCGGCCCCAGACACCCCCGAGACGCCCGAAGACGACTCGATGAAGACCCCCAAGGGTCATTCAGATGCAAAAGACATGGATTTTCTTATGACTCTGTCTGATGCTTGGATTCTCGGTTCTTTTGTATTCCGAACTTCCGAGGCCGCACAAGATGCCCCGAACATCGCGTCAAACTATACCGAGATGGCATCCAGAAGGTCGAAGGCAGCCCCAAGACGGCCCCAAAGAGGCCCAATAATGCCCGACGCGAGCCCTACGACTGCTCGAGATGGTCCTTGTCGTGAGGCCTCCAAGAGACCATCCAAGGTGGAGCCCCCGCTACAAGAGCTGGGAAAAGAAGGAACATGGGATTTAAATGAGGTCGTGCCTGGCAAGTATTCGCCGAGAACGGCGAGCACGAGAACGAGAAGACCTCCTCCTCCTTCTCCTTCTCCTCCCCCCCCTTCTCCCCGTCCGCCTTTCTTTCGGCCGCATGCCGGCAGCAATCACCTAGCAGCCACGGGCCCTCCTGGGCAGACCCAGGACAACGTCAGATTAGGTAAAACAGTGGACGCAGCGGTTAGCAAGCGACGCAGCGCCCCTCGCAGCTCGCCCATGGGATGGCCCATGGCGTGAGGCATGCGAGCAGTGCGCTGGACGCCCGCCAGGGGCTACGCTCTCTTTTCCCTCCTCCTCCCCCTCCTCTTCCCCCTCCTCTCCCCCCTCTTTCCCCCTCTCCCATCTCCTCCTCCTCCTCCTCCTCCTCCTCCTCCTCCTCCTCCTCCTCCTCCTCTTCCTCCTCCTCCTCTCCCCCCTCTCCTCCTCTTCTCCCCCCTCTCCTTCTCTTCTCCTTCCTTCCTCCTCCTCCCCTCCTCTTCCCCCTCCGTCCCCCGCTCATCCCCCGATGGGGCGGGACGGGCACGAGCGAGGGGGCGCGCTCGGGGGTGCGCCGCCGCAAGAGCTCCGGCAGGTGCGGGCGCAGGGCGGTGAGGGCGATGAGCAGCGCCTCCTCCGTGCGGATGGTGCGCGATGTCTGCCTGCACCACGGGGGGGGAGAAGCGAGAAGAGAGGAGGAGGAGGAGGAGAAGGAGGAGGAGGAGGAGGAGGAGGAGGAGGAGGAGGAGGAGGAGGATGAGGAGGAGGAGGAGGAGGAGGAGGAGGAGGAGGAGGCACTCAGAGACCTAGGGAACTTAGACTAAAGATCGCATCCCGCGAAACGGCGGCTGCGCCCACCTTGGCACCACCAGGTAGTCCAGCACCGCGGCCATCCAATTTCCCGCCTCCTCCCCAAACAACCAGATGCACCGCAGCCAGTGCCGTCACGATGTACCCCAAGCGAGCAGGCTCTGGACTTGAGGGGGGGGGGGCGAGGAAGACAGAACGGGATATGGAGCGGAACGGATGTCGGAGCGGGGGAGGGGTGGGTGGGCGTGGCAAAAGTGGACAGGGGGGGCGGAGGGCGGCGGAGGGGCGATCCCGGAGAGGGAGCGGGAACTCACTTCGTCTGCCCCTGGATGCTGTCGGCGTTCCCTCCCCCTCCTCTTCCCCCTCTTTCCCCCTCTCCCCTCTCCTCCTCCTCTCCCTCCACCTCCACCTCCTCCTCCTCCTCCTCCTCCTCCTCCTCCTCCTCCTCCTCCTCCTCCTCCTCCTCCTCCTCCTCCTCTTCCTCCTCCTCCTCTGAATCCCACCAGCCCTTTGGGCGACAGGTGGTCTGACGAGGGTCTCTTTCCTCTTCGACAATCCCTCTTCTCTTCGGGAGGGGAACCCTCCCCCTCCCTGAAGATTTTGTTGGAGGGTTCGCGAGGTGTCGGAGGCTCCTTTTTTCGGCCCCTGGGAGGGCAAATTCTTGACACCACTCAAGAGGATCGTGGCCTCCGAGGGGGGGAGGAAATCGAGCACCCCCCCCTGTTGTGACCGACCGCCTCCAGATGGCCCCAAGAGTGGCTCCAGGGCTTCCAAAGCGCCCGAAGAAACCCCAAGAGGCCTCCAAGAGGCACCCGAGAGGACCCCAAGAGGCCCTTGAGCGGCCTCAGAGAGCCCAAGATGACCTCCAAGATGGCTAAGATAACCCAAGCTGGCTCAAGATGGCTCCCAAGATGCTCCAAACGGCCCCCAAACCGCTCAAAGACGGCTCGAGGTGGCCACGGAGCCTCCCAAGCCTCGCTCGCTGTTTGACTCTGCGTGTCCCCTCCTCTCTCCCCCCGTCAACTGTCATGGGCATCGTTTCTGGATGGGCTGGTGGGGATACTTTTTTAATCAGCAGCCGCAGGCGAGAGCGCCAGCGGCGAGTCGAGTCAGAGCGGGCCGCGCAAAGACGAATTAACCTAAAGCCGATGGGCCGGAGCCTCACGCGGCACCTCGGCGGGCAGGCCGGCGAGTGGAGGGGTGCTGGCTGCGGCTGCCAGGGTAGCTGCACTGCCAGGGGTTGCACGCATGCAACGAGCTGCAGAGGGGCCAAATGCCAGGGGGGCCGAATGGTGGGGATACTATTTTTTTTACGGCCGCGGGCGAACGCGCCAGCGTCGGGCGAAGAAGGTCGGGCCGCGACCGGCAATCAATTACCGACGGCTAACGCGCGCGACAAGGCGGCCGCGGCGGCGCTGGATGCAGCAAGCAGCAACTGCGGCGAGGGTGAGGCTGATCCCAGGGAAGCTGAACCCAGGGCAGAGCTGCAAGTGACCCAGGGAAACCCAGGGAGCACCAAATTAGCCAAACCTGACACGCGCTGCCAGAATGGCGCGAAATCTGAAGAGGCGCCAGCCGAAGCGTCGCACACCGACAGATCAAGTAATGACCGCTCAAAGGTAGGTAAACCTGCGTCCCAGGAGCAATCATGTGCACCGTGGTCCATGCATAGCATAGCAAGACCTGTGAATACATAGAAATGCAACCGAGCAGGATGGACCACACCCAATGCCAAAGAAGTACCCAGGGTGCTCGTGCGCAGCCAGTGGCGGGTGACACCGGGACAATGAAGGCGGCGCCAGCGGATGCGACGCACGACCAACAGTCATCCGAAGTGCGCCACCTGTGACACCCGTGGACCTGTTGGCAACGCCAGGAGCCAAGCGGGATAGACCACACCCGACCCTGTCGACCGCACAGAACCTAAGCTGCACAAGGCTTCCCGCTGGAAGGCCGGGTCACGGCCACACCCAGGAGAAGCCATAGCGAAATAGGGTGAAACAAGGGCGGGCGCGCCCGCGGCTTTAGGTGACGACCTTCCACTGTTTCTAGTCCTTCCTGGGTGCGCGGCGATCAGCGTGGCCCTTCGCCGCCCGGCGCCCCCTGCCCGCGCCGCCACTTCCACCCAGGTACCGAAGCCGCAACTGCGCCCAGTCAACGCCGAGGTCCAGCGCGTCGCCCACGGCCCGCGCGTCGCAGTTATGGCTGCGGAAGGAGGACAGGAAATCGACGCACGTTTGCTGCTGGGCGAGCGCGCGCCAGGCGCCAGTGAACCTCGCTCCCAGGGTGACCTGAAGCCGCTTTATCGTCTCGCCATGTGTCTCCCCGGGGGGGTCCCACTGGATGCCGCCGATCTTAGCTTCATATAGCTGCTGCCCCGTGTCTGGGTCTAAAGGTTCTGGACAGTGACGCGCGGCGGGGCCCGCTACCAGGGGCGGGGTGGTCAACGGCTGGTCCTCGGCGCGGCGCCTGCTGCTGCTTCTGCGGCTGCTGCTACTGCGTCCGCCGCCTGCCGTCTGCAGCCCACCAGGCCCGCCAGCGCGGTCGGCGTCGCTACGGGCCAGGTTTTGGCCCAGGGGCGGCGGGAAGACTGGAAGGTCGCCAGTCGCCGAGGCTAGGCAGGGCGTCCACCTGCTGCCACGAAGACGCGCTGGGGGAACGTTCCGGCCGCGCTGCCGCTGTTCCTCGGCGCTCGAGCTCGCGCCGTTGCCGGGGAGGGAGGGGCCAGGGCAAGTAGTGTCAGCCAGGGGAGTGTGGCGGTGGGTGGTTGCCTGTTCCTGTTCTTGCCCACGCTCCCATTCCTGCGCCGGCGCCACTTCCGCGCCCTCCCCGTGGGCGGCCGGCAGCTCCTGCTCATCGGGCTCTTCCGGCTCCTGCTCCGCATGCTGCTCACGTTCGCTGCTCTGCGACTGTTCCGACTGGTTGGGCCCGCCGCCGGAATCGTCTATGGCTTCGCGAGGCGCGGCGGCTACTGGGGCACGGAAGCCTGGCGGGGACTTGCGGGTTGGCGCGGGCCGCGCGGTTGGCCGCCAGGTAAAGGCCGAGTCGCCTCCAGCAGCTGGGGCGGAGAGGAACGCTGCACTGTGGTAAGCCGGGGCAGGCCCCTCCCCTTGGCGCTCGCCTTCAGACCCGCGCCCGCCCTCGCCCACGAGCGCGCCCCCATCTGTCGCAGCGTGACTTCCGCCATGTGTGGGAGAGCTGCGGGTCGCACCTGGCCCAGGCACGTTGTCAGACACCGTTTCTTTCGCCGGGGCGGGAGTCACCTTCCCCGGCGTGGCCCGGCCTTCGAGAGGGAGTGGCTGCGGTTCGCTGTCCGTTCGGGCGGATTCGCTGACAGGGGAACGAGGGCGAATGGGCACGAAGGGACTTCTCTCGACAAAGTGGCGGATGGCCTCGATGTTCTGCCCCTGCAAGGCATGTTCGTGGTTCCCCAGCGAGGGGTCTTCGAAAGTGCCAGGGGCGGCGGCGGGCGGAGTCGCAGCGGGGCGTTGTTGGGTCTCGCCGCCACGCAGATGCATCGACAGCCCCAGGCTTTGCAAGTAATGGGCCCCGCATCGGCCGTCGGCCACGGGGATGGCCTCGGAGGCGTTGGCTGGAGGGTCTGCGCCGATCGCAAACACGCGCCCGTCTGTGGCCCGCGCGCACCTCCAGGAGTCAAGCGAAACCTCCAATCGCGAGCGCCCAGGGCCGCTGTCAGTCACACTTTCGCGCCCCCCCACGACGCGAGAACTGTAACAACTGACGGCCGCGTTTGGATTTACGACCTTCTGGCTGTCTGTTGCGCGCGGAATGTATCCGATTTCCGCAGTGCCTCCGCAGCATTCCGAACTGCCGTCGCGATGCTGTTGCCAGGAGAGTGCGCCATTTCGGGCGCATATTCGGCGTCCGCCAAGACTCTGCACCCAGGGCGCTGGTAGGAGTGAGGGGGCGCAATTTCGGCCGCATCTTCCGCCTCAACAACGAGACCGCCCCCGGGGCGCTGATGGGAGTGAGGGGTTGTAGGAACGCCTGCGCGGTTGTCTCCTGGAGGGGGAGGCGCCGGCGCGCTGTGGCTGACGACCGCCTGTTCGGTCTGTAGCTCTCCCAGGGGACTACTGCAGCTGAAGGCCGCGCGTTCCAGCGTGAGCTCCTGACTCTCTATGCTGCGAAGAGGCTCGAGATATCCTCCATCATCCGCTCGGGGAAGCGTCGTGGACCTCCTCTCGGGAGGAGGCTGGTCTCCGAGCGCAGGCGCGCCCTCTGCGGCATTCCCGACTGTCGCCACGATACTGTTGCCAGGGGGGCGCGCAATTTCGGCCACATCTTCCGCCTCAACAACGAGACCGCCCCCGGGACGCTGCTTGGTTGTCTCCTGGAGGGGAAGGCACTGGCGCGCCGTGGCTGACGACCGCCCGTTCGGTCTGTAGCTCTCCCAAGGAACTACTGCAGCTGAAGGCCGCGCGTTCCAGTGTGAACTCCTGACTCTCTATGCTGCGAGGAAGCTCGAGATATCCTCCATCATCCGCTCGGGGAGGCGTCGTGGACCTCCACTCGGGAGGAGGCTGGTCTCCGAACGCACGCACGCCCTCTGCGGCATTCCCGACTGTCGCCACGATTCTGTTGCCAGGGGGGGGCGCAGTTTCGGCCACATCTTCCGCCTCAACAACGAGACCGCCCCCGGGGCGATTGAGGGGCTGTAGGAACGCCTGCTTGGTTGTCTCCTGGACGGGAAGGCACCGGCGCGCTGTGGCTGACGACCACCTGTTCGGTTTGTGGCTCTCCCAGGGGACTACTGCAGCTGAAGGCCGCGCGTTCCAGTGTGAACTCCTGACTCTCTATGCTGCGAGATAGCCCGAGATATCCTCCATCATCCGCTCGGGGAGGCGTCGTGGACCTCCTTTCGGGAGCAGGCCGGTCTCCGAGCGCAGGCGCGCCCTCTGCGGCATTCCCGACTGTCGCCACGATGCTGTTGCCAGGGGGGCACGCAATTTCGGCAGCTTCTTCCGCCTCAACAACGAGACCGCCCCCGGGACGCTGATAGGAGTGAGGGGTTGTAGGAGCGCCTGCCTGGTCATTTCTTGGAGGGGAAGGCACCGGCGCGCTGTGGCTGACGACCACCTGTTCGGGCCGTAGCACTCCGAGGGGGCTACTGCAGCTGAAGGCCGCGCGTTCCAGCGTGAACTCCTGACCCTCGCTGTTGCGAGGAAGCTCGAGATATCCCCCACCATCCGCTCGGGGAGGCGCCGTGGACCTCTTCTCGGGAGGAGGCCGGTCTCCGACCGCGGGCGCCCCCTCAGCAGCACTCCCACCTGTCGCCACGACACAGCTGCCAGGGGGGGGCGCAATTTCGGCCGCATCTCCCGCCTCAACACCGAGACCGCCCCCGGGGCGCTGATAGGAGTGAGGGGCTGTGGGAGCGCCTGCTTGGTTATCTCCTGGACGGGAAGGCACCGGCGCGCTGTGGCTGACCACCGCCTGTTCGGTTTGTAGCTCTCCCAGGGGACTACTGCAGCTGAAGGCCGCGCGTTCCAGCGTGAACTCCTGACTCTCTATGCTACGAAAAAGCCCGAGATATCCTCCATCATCCGCTCGGGGAGGCGTCGTGGACCTCCTTTCGGGAGCAGGCCGGTCTCCGAGCGCGGGCGCGCCCTCTGCGGCATTCCCGACTGTCGCCACGATTATGCTGCCAGAGGGGGGCGCAATTTCGGCCGCATCTTCCGCCTCAACAACGAGACCGCCCCCGGGACGCGGATAGGAGTGAGGGGTTGTAGGAGCGCCTCGGTTGTCTCCAGGGCGGGAAGGCACCGGCGCGCCGTGGCCGACGACCACCTGTTCGGTCTGTAGCTCCCCCAGGGGACTACTGCAGCTGAAGGCCGCGCGTTCCAGTGTGAACTCCTGACTCTCTATGCTGCGAGGAGGCTCGAGATATCCTCCATCATCCGCTCGGGGAGGCGTCGTGGACCTCCCTTTGGGAGGAGGCCGGTCTCCGAGCGCAGGCGCGCCCTCTGCGGCATCCCCACCTGTCGCCACGATACTGTTGCCAGGGGGGGCGGAATTTCGGCCGCATCTTCCGCCTCAACACCGAGGCCGCCCCCGGGACGCGGATAGGAGTGATGGGGCTGTAGGAACTCCTGCTCGGTCATTTCCTGGAGGGGAAGGCACCGGCGCGCTGTGGCTGACGACCGCCTGTTCGGTCCGTAGCACTCCCAGGGGACTACTGCAGCTGAAGGCCGCGCGTTCCAGTGTGAGCTCCTGACTCTCAATGCTGCGAGGAGGCTCGAGATATCCTCCATCATCCGCTCGGGGAAGCGTCGTGGACCTGATCTCGGGAGGAGGCCGGTCTCCGACCGCAGGCGCGCCCTCCGCGGGGCCACCACCTGTCACCGTGACACTGCTACTAGGAATGGGCGCGCTGTCGGGGGCATATTCGGCCTCCACGAAGACTCTGTGCCTGGGGCGCTGATAGGAATGAGGGGCTGTAGGAACGGCTGTCTGCCTGTCTCTGACAGAAGGAAGAACCGACCCGCTGCGGCTGACCACCGCGTGCTCCGTCTGCAACTCCCCCTGGCGACTGATGCAGCTAACGGCCGCTGGTTGGCGACTGTCTTCAGGCGAAACGCCGCCTCCAGATTTGCAGCAATCGTCAACCTCGGATTTACGATTGTCTTCAAGCGGGTCGGTTCTGCGCCCAGGGGGCGCGCTCGCGACGGCGTCCGCCGCGCGCCCAGCAGCCTGGGCCAGGGCCGCGACGGCCGCCCAGAGGGAAGCCTGCGCAGCCTTTGCGGCGGCAGCGGCGCAGGCGCACGCGGCGGCGGCGGCGGCGGCTGCGTCGGCATAGCACTGGCGCCGACTGCGCGGACGCTTGGGGCGTCAGCAGCGTCGGCGGCGAAGGCGGCGCGGGGCGCGGGCCGCCGGACACGGGCGGCGCCAACTCGCCCGAGGGCGTCGGCTGCGTCCGCGGCCCTGGCTGGTGCGCGCGCGTGGGCCGCCGCAGCCACGTCGGCCCCCCAGAAGGCGCTGGCGGCGGAGGCCGCGGCGGGGCAGCCATCGCCAGCGGCGTTGGCGGCGCAAACGGCGGCGGGCGCGCCCAATGGAGAGGGCGCCTCCGACGCGTTGGCAGCGCCAACCGCGTTGGCCGCGCTGGCGAGCCCAGGGGGGCGGCCGCCGGCCGCGGCAGCAGCGCCCAGGCGGCGCTGATTCGCAGCGCGCCCTTGTCGGCGCCGCCGCGCCGCCGCAGTCTCCGTCGCCCGGGGCTGAGCGCCAAACACGCATGGGGGGGGCGCGCCGTCTTGACTGCCAGGATTACCAGGGTTGCGACTGAAGGTCGCCCTTTCACTCTGCACTGCTAGGCATCTGCTTGGGACCCCGCTACTTCCTCGGCTGAAGGCCGAATTGTTACTCGTACTGTCGCCTGGAAACACGGGATTAATCGGCGAATCCGAAGTGGGATTGATCGGCATGCTGGGGACTGGATCTGCATGAGATGCTGGCTGCGCTGCACGGTAACGACCCAGGGGGCAGCTGAAGGCTGCACTTCCAGTGAAGGAACCCTCCAGATAGTCGTCAGTCGCCCCGGTCACCACGGCTGGAGCCGCCTCGAAATTCAGGTCCCCAGGTCCAGGAGCCACCTTCGAAACTCTGGTCACCACGGCTGGGGCCGCCTCGAAATTCTGAGTTCCTGGTCCCCTGAGGCTGGTGCTGCTGCAGCTGTTTCGGCTGCTGTTGCTGCCGCTGCTGCCCTGCTGGTGCGTCTGCCCGCTGGGAGCCTGTTGCGGCTGCAGCGGCGCGGCCGCGGCGGCGCCGGCCGCGGCGGGCCCAAGCGCGGCAGCGCGGGCCACGGCGGCCGCGGCGCCGGCCGCGTGGCCCGTGGCCGCAGCGGCGGCCGCCTCCGCCACGGCCGCGGCGGCGGCGGCGGCGGCCGCCGCGCAGCAGGGCGGCGGCGGCGCACCGGCCGCCTAGCTCGCGGAGCAGGCCCTAGCGGCGCCCGCGGCCCGGCGGCGCCCGCGGAGCCAGCGGCCTCTCCGGCGGCGCGGCGCCAGCCCGCGCCCGGCGCCAGCGGCGCCAGCGGCGTCGGCGGCCCCCGCGGCGCCACAGGCGGTGGCGGCGCCCGCGGAGCCGACGGCGCCGCCGGCGCAGGGGCCGCCAGCGGCGCCGGCGGCGCCCGGCGGCCGCAGAGGGCGGCCGCGGCGGCCGCCGCCGCGGCCGAGGCGGCGGCGCCGCGGCGGCGGCGGCCGCGGCGGCCGCGGGGGGGCGCAGCGCCCGCGGCACTAGCCGCAGCAGGGACGGCCCGCGGCGGGCCGCGCAGCCAGGCTGCCAGCAGGGGTGCGGCAGCCTCGGCGGCGGCCGCGCGGCCGCGGCCGCGCCCGCGGCGGCGGCCGCGGCGGTGGCCCCGGCCGAGCATCCGGCCGCCGCGGCGGGGGCGGCGCAGGCGGCAGCCAAGTGCAGCGGCAGGCCAGGCGGCGGCGCCGCGGCGGCCACGGCAGCCGCGCCGGCGGTGCCAGCTCGGCGTGCGGCCGCCGCCCGCCGTTGCTGCCGCCGGCAAGCCGTGCGCGCCGACGGCGACATCAAAGCGGGGCATGCGACACAGAGACCCACGGCCGCGCGAGGGTTCACCGTGGGGATCGTGCGAGAAGAAAGAAAGCCTGCTGCAGGCGCGCACGCCTCGGGCCAGCCCCACGGCAGCAGACAAGCACGAAGCCGCAGGGCGACGGCTTCGTACTTGAGCCAGAGGGCTACGGAATGGTGGGGATACGCGAAGTGTCATTAATAAACCATTAATTTCCTGACAAATTATAAACAATTCCTCCCTGTCGCACCCCGAAGCTAGTCGGAAGGGCTGGCCAAGCGTTTCGCTTCAGACTTCCTCACCATTCAGGATCCTGAAGCTTATAAAATGGCAGCAGCTTCGAGGATGAAGAGCGGACAGTTTTCACAATGTGGCTCTCGCCCCAGCCCCGCGCGCATTCGCTTAAAACACTTGCAAGAGCTTCACGGATGGCGGGCGGGCCGTTTTCAAAGTGTGGCTCTGGCCTTAGCGACGCGCGCATTCGCCTTGACATGTTGCGAAAGCTTCACGGATTGAGGGCGGACCGTTTTGTTAATGCAGCCTTCGCAGTATACCGCCGCGCACATTCGCTTTCAAACATTCGCAAGAGCTTCACGGATGGAGGGCGGTCCGTTTCCAAAATGTGGCTCTCGCCTTGGCGCCACGCACGTTCATCTTCAGAAATTGCGGGAGTTTCACGGGCTCCCAAGGTTAGTGTACCAGAACTTGTGTTGGAACGATTCAGGATTGTCAGTGCGCAACAATTACTTTGATTCGCGGTGTTGAAGTCCAATGAACAGCGTTCTGGCACGATTCGGGGGTCGTCAAGACGCAACAGTCAAGTTGATTCGACGCGCTGAAAGTTCCGAGAATGGTTTTTTGGCACGCTTCAGGATCTCCCTACGGTTGTCTCCCAACGGTGCACTCCCTTGAACTGAAATGAGCCCTGGCATTGGCCTGTGAAGAGGGAGCCTGGAGGGAGGGTTTATTCTCCTGCGCAGACCTGGAGCGGGACCTCGCCCTCCCCCGGTGCGGCCCGACGTGCAACAGTCGCCGCTTGTGTGAGCTCATGCGAGGTTAAGCGCGGTGCATTCCTGCGCAAGTCTTCAGCGGAAGCTCGCCAGCGGGCTCGGCCGCGCGCACTACGCGGGTGCCCATGCCCGATCGCGCAGGGAAATCAAGCGAGAAGCTGACGGTCGATGTGCGTCCGGCAGCATATCTACGTCGTTCGGCAGCTGGAAGGAAGGCCGTTGTCTTTCATCGTCGCTCCCGCTTGTTGATCCCGCGTCCTTGCATCCTCTGCTCGCCAATGCGCGCAATCCTCCCTTTCCGCTTCGTCGCCCCTCATCACAACTTTCCGTCCTCCTCCTCCTCCTCCGCCTCCTCCTCCTCCTCCTAGGCTTCCTGCCCATTCGTTCTCGCCATGCCGTTGTTTCTCCTTCTTCGTCTCCGTTTCCTTCATGATCCTCATCCGGCTCCTCCTGCTCGTGATCTACACAAACCTTTCGAGTGCCCAGGTGATTGCCAGACTTTGGAATGCCGCCACTGCCTGACCACATGCGGCGTTCGACGCAGCGGCTTCCCATGTAGCTTGCGAGGGGATGCCGTGTCCATTGACGTGCTCATTCGCCTCAGAAGGGCCCACTGATGTTGTCACTCGCCGCCGATGAGTCTGAAACGTCAATCGGTACCTTTTTTGGGGGATCGCCTCGCAGGTGAATCAAACAACCAAGTTGGACGTGTGCAGACAAGCGTTTATATACCAGCCAGGGAAGCGCCTTCGATAAGACCCAATGCGCGTGTTTTCATTCTAAGCTGCCGCATCTTTCGACATATGTATGTGTGTGAGAGCGGGGCGACGGGAAAGGGAAGGGGAGACGACGAGTGGAAGGGGGAGGCGGAAGAGGGCGAGTGCGGCGGCGACGCAGGGGGGGAGGGGGGGGGAGGGGAGCAGTCCGGAGACAAGGCGAGGGGTGCGCCCGGGCGAGGAGGAGGCTCGGTGAAGGGGGCCGAGGCGGGAGCACATGGCACGCCGGGGTGTCGGCCTTGGGCAGATGTTCACGTAGCGCTGGAACAGCGACGCGGGGTCCGTGCCGGCAGGGTAGCCGCTGTTCTCGTCGCCCACAGCCTCGGGGAGGGCGGCCCCCCGCCCCTGCCAGGCGGCCAGCGCAGCGACCGCGGGGAGTCCTCCTCCTCCTCTTCCTCCTCCTCCTCCTCCTCCTCCTCCTCCTCCTCCTCCTCTCCTCGAGGGGTGAAGGGTCTTGGATCCCCTCGATCGCTCGTTCCCCCCCCCCCCTCGCTCCGCACCGCGTGCGGGGGGCGCGCCGCGCCGGAAGGAGGCAGGCACGGGAGGGAGGGGAAAGAGAGAAGGAGGGGGGAGGAGCAGGGAGGGGAGCGGCCCTTTTCCCGTCCTCCTCCCTCACCTCCATCTCGTCCCCCCCTTCCCTCGTACTCCTCCACCCCTCCCTTCTTCTTCTTGTT
>CAUYUJ010017560.1:765832-810832 GCA_963575745.1 Prorocentrum cordatum
GTCCGACACCCCTTCCCACGGAACCTCTGTTCTAGGACCCCCCCCACCCCACGATTTCCCGCCCAAAATCCACCGACGCCCCCCTCCTCGTCCGACACCCCCACCCATGGAACCTCTGTTCTTGGGACTCCCCCACCCAACGGCTTCCCTCCAAAAATCCACCGACGCCCCCCTCCCCCACACATCCTACGACCTCAGCAAAATCGATGTCGTAGAGAAGACCTCAGTTCCTGATTGGGGTCGGAGACAAAAACCAATGTCATCGAAAAGAATTGAAGTCATTTCAAAACGGATCGCAATCCCACGCAAGGAGATCGGTACTCCAACACACCAATCGTTCAACGCTCTTGAGCCACGGCCAAGCTTAGATAGCAAGAGGAGGAGAGAATAGGCGGAGGAGGAGGACGAGGGGTCATTTTTTGGGTGCTCCTCACAGACTGCTGACGTCCTCACCGCCCCTCGATATTAGATGCTTCCGAGACTGCACAACTGCTTCCTCTCCATTTTACACTTTTTGGTAACATGCTTCCTCTCCATTAATCGGCTTCCACAACTTGACCCTCACGTTCGGGATGAAGTTGCAGTGGACATCCCGACGTCAGAACTCGCCGGTGCCGTCGCGGAACTCCTGCCGCGAGGCCCGGCGGGGCTGCCGCCAGAGCCGCCGCGGCGGACGCCGAGCCCCATGCGGCGACCGCGCAGCAGGCAGCCGATGCGGAGTTCCGGAGGAGCCAGGCTGCGCGGCAAGCGGGGGTTGAGCGGCGGGCAGATACAGTGCGGGGGGGTCTGCAGGCGTGAGTTGTTACGAAGCTGCATGTTTTCGCAACGTCGGATCTCAGGGGATGGAGTCGAGACCTCTGGAAGTCCAGGATGTGGAGAGAAGAGAAAAAACAAACACGACGTCGGGGGGCCTGGGCATACACCAACAGCGAGCCTGGGCCCATTTGGCCAGGATCGCTGCTGGGTGTACAATTGGCGCCTGTTGGGTTCCGAGTCCGGAAGCCGGTGGAACTCCAATCGAAGCGTGGCCGTGGATACCACCGCCGCCCTCATCAGATGAGGAATCCTCCAGAGCCTGGGCGCATTCCTTAACCAACGCCTCCACCGTAGGCCCTCGGCGGCGGAGCACACGCGGCGGGCGGGAGCTCCGGGCGGGCGCTGCGGGTGGACGCTGCCGCGACGCCACAGCGCGGACGATCGACTGGCGGAGGCCGAGCGTCACGCCGTGGCCGAGGCCTTGACGGCGGCCGCGGGGCGCCTCGTTGTGCTCGGTCAGGTGGTGCGCTGGGTGGACGCCGACGTACCCTCTGCGCTCGACCACGTTCTCGACTAGCCAAGGCCGTGTCAGTCGCCTCCTCATGCGGCCTACTGGCGGCGGGTGGAGGAGCCGTGCGCTGAGCGCGCAGCGGCTTGGCATGCTCGCGCAGGGCCGCCGCCACCGAGCCGAGCTCCTTGCCCTGATGCCGTCAGCAGCGGCCACAGGAGTGAGCCAACGCCCGTGCATGGAACCGAGAAGCGTGCTGCGACAGCCGCCACCTCTCTGAGCAGGAGCTCCGCTGCAGTACAGTCCCTCTCTCTCTCTCTCTCGCTGGGCATCAGGGCGAGTGGATGAGGGTTGCGGGGGGGGGGGCGGAGTACAGGCTTGCAAGTCTCTGTCCCTGCCCACATCCTTCCCCCTCTCCATCCCCCTTCTCTCCATGTATCCCTCCCTCCCTTCCGCCTCCCCCTCCCTCCCATGCCTGAGATGCGCTTCGTCGTCTCGGGCAGCATGTGCCGTGCATGTTGTTGTGTCGCTTCGCCGGTCGCACGTGCAGATAAGAAGCGAATGCGTAATCTGTAGAGGAGGTCCGAGGTCGAAACGACCCCGAGGTTCTCGGTCTGCGTCCCAGCCTTGTCCCTCCCACTCGTTATTCCCCTCCCTCCCGTCTTCCCCCCCCCACCCCATGTCTGGATAGCCGTGGACGCTAGCCGCCACGCTGGACCGCGAAGGAGGATGGCTGATAAGGGGTAGTGAGGTGTGAGTGTACTGGGGAGTGGTGGGTATGGGTCGGACTTGTGGATTCTCTGGCCTCGGCGCTTCGGGACGACGCATCCCGTCGTTCTCGTCGCTGAGTTTCCCTCGCGCTGCTCATAAAGCCCTGTCTTGGCGCCCGCGCCGAAATGGCCAAGAATGATCTTCAGTCAGCGCCTGCCATGCACAGTTTGGCGTTCATCTCTGGCCTCACGTGGCGAGTTGGATGCCGCTCGTATCCCTGACCAGCCAGCGTTTGAATCAGCTGCACAATCCAAAAATCCCTCCCCCACCCCTCCTCGCACCACCGCTCCTCCTCACCCTCCTCCTCCTCCTCTTCCTCCTCCTCCTTTTCCTGCTCCTGCTCCTGCCCCTTCTCCTCCTCCTCCTCCTCCTCCTCCTCCTCCTCCTCCTCCCCCTCCTCCTCCCCCTCCTCCTCCTCCCCCTCCTCCCCCTCCTCCTCCCCCTCTCACGTCGACGCCGACCCGTCCGAGCGCCGCCCCCACCGAGGGCTTCTCCGCGCTCGGACGTCCCGATCGTGAGGTCGTAGCCGCCGCTGGGCGGGCCACTTTCTCGTCGCTGGCGGGCCCAGGAGGCACTCTTTCCACGAGGAGAAGAAGGATGATGGGGAAAGGACAAGGAGAAGGATGGGGAGAAGGAGGCAAGCGTAGAACGAAATCCAAATCCCGGCCACCCTACCCACCCGCCCAGCTCGCCGCACGGTCCTCGGGCCGTGTAAGCCTGAAGGAACGTAGTGGAGCACGCTCGGCATCGGAATTGACCTGCGAGCGCAGGAGAACCTCGGGTGACAAATGGCACACGTCATAATACATAGATGTGTGGCTCGAGATACACTTCCTTAAGGATGAGGAGGAAGAGGAGAAGGAGGAGGAGGAGGAGGAGGAGGGGGAGGAGGAGGAGGAGGAGGAAGAGGAGAGGAGGAGGAGGAGGAGGAGGAGGAGGAGCAGGAGGAGGAGGAGGAGGAGGAGGAGGAGGCGGAGGCGGAGGCGGAGGCGGAGGAGGAGGAGGAGGAGGAGGAGGGCGAGGAGCAAGAGGAGCGGAAGGGGAGCAAGCGAAGGACGAGGAGCATGGCTTGTGCAGGGCCCGCCGTCCATCCAGACCCGGGCCGCAACTCATCGCAGTCTTAGTTCCCGCCTAGCGTTGAGCCACTCGTCTATGCGGCACGGAGCACCGCAGGGGCTCCGCCAGGGATCGACGACGGGTGGGAGGCCCGACGGGTGCTGCTGCCGGGAGGCTCACGCCCGAGCTCCGGGTGCGCGTCGGTGGGGGGCCCGCACATCCCGACACACGACCACTCGGCACACGAGGCGGCAACGACTCGCCTCGGCACCAAGCGGGCACCGGCCGAGACCCCGACACGCCTGCCCGGCGCACAGGGCGGCAACGACTCGGCCGCGAGGCGGCACCAACCGGGCACCAGCCGAGACGCCGAGGCACCCGTGGAGTTCCTTGGCATGTTGGAGAAGCCCTAACTGCAGACACGACGTTTTGATACGCGGGTCGAGAGCGCACCTCTTCCGGTCGAAGCTAAGCGGGCCGCGCGAAGCTTGAATTAACAGAGGGGGCCCTACATGCAAGCACGATCGGGATGATAACTGTTCCGAAGGATTGCAAACAAAAACCTAAGAATTGCAAAAAAAAAAAAAAAAAAACCTTCAACGAAGGATTCCAACCTTCGTTTTTGCAGTCCTTCGTTCAACGAAGGGTTTTTGTTGCAATGCTTTGCAATCCTTCGTGTCAGCCTCTCGGTCCGAGGAGCGTCCACGGCGGCCGAAGCCCCCAACAGGGCCCTCAGAGGCCCAAGGGACCCCCCCAGAAGAGCCCAAGAGGCCCCCGCGGGGCCCCCCCAGAGATGGGATGCACAGAGACATACTAATACTACGTGTCCTCCTTGGAGGCGCGCGTCCGACCCGAACATATAGTATACCCATCTTGTAGTATATCGTTTCCCGAGCGGTGTGGCCAGAAAGCGCCCGCCACGACGCATATACTATAGGATTTCTCGGTGCGCGCGTCGCCCCTGGGGGGGCGACGCACACATAGTATAAGTATGTTGGGGTGTTGCCGAAGAGATGCCCACGAGAGAGAAGCTCAAACTGTCAGATGGAACCATCCACCGCCAGAGGGCCCCCGAGACAACCAGCAAATCCGATGTGCCCCCCAGGGCGCCCCCAAGAGGCCCTCTGGAGGCCCCCGAAACGCAGCCAAGAGGCCTCAGCGAGGCTTCCAAGAGGCCCACGAAATGTCCCCCGATAAGACCAAGAGGCATCTGAAAACCTCTTGACCACGTCCCAGGCACGGTGGCGAAAGGGCCGAATGCCACTAGATGAACGTATGCACGCGGGGATCACGAAGTGAAATGGAAGCAGCTGGAAAGAATCACGCGCAGAATTACGCAGAGCTAGAGGGACATCTACCTGTATATGACACAAACATGGAACGAGTTGTTTGGGGCACCTGCTCTTGGAACACCAACGTCATCGCCGTGCCCATCAGCGCTGGTGCTACATACAGACCTAATGATGTGGGTGTGATTTCTCTGGTTATGCAGCGTGAGCAAAAAACAAAAACACTGAATATGAGCAGATGGCAGGCGACAAATTAAGACGAAATGAGACTAAAAATAAATCCGTCCTGTGGGGGCACTCCTCGAAAACGGCGCGGATTGATTTGGCGATCCTCAGCCGGTAGCCCCAATACCTCGGGATCGGGCCCCGCTGCTGCTACTGCTGCTGCGCACCAGTGCAGAGGAGGGATGAAGGAGGAGAAGGAGGAGGAAGGGGAGGAGAAGGATGAGGAGGAGGAGGAGGAGGAGGAGGAGGAGGAGGAGGAGGAGGAGGAAGGGGAGGAAGGAACCATGCCGGAAGGGAAGAGGCAGGTAGTAAGCCAAGAGGGAGAGGGGAGGATGGAAGAGAGAGAAAGGGAACCAGAGAGTGGAGAGATGGAGGAAGGCGGAGGGGAGCGAGGAGCGAATTGGAGAAGGAGCGCGGGAATCTATGTAGGTAAAGGTTCGCCTAGCGCGCTCCCCGGAAGGGGGGGCGAGGTCAGGGGAAGGAGGGCGGGAAGAAGAAGGCAGAGAAGGAGGAGGGGAAGGCGGGCAATGGAGGAGGAAAAGGGAAGAGGAGGCACAGCAGGAGAAAAGAGGAGGCACAGCTTTTCGAGTCTGTCTGACAACTTTGAAATCCGGACCTCACCAGGGCGAAGGGTGGAAGTGGGCGGCAGCCCATTACATAATAACCTCGCAAGGGAAGAAAGAAGCACACGACGGAGAAGAAGGCCGAGAGAGGGTAGCTGAGGAAAGAGCCGGCTCGGAGAGGTCGCCGCGAGAAGCCCAATCCAAGGGACACGAAACACAGCCACGAAAACAATGCATAATCAGTCAAGGGATGGCTCAGGAGGGACGGCCTCGCGGCCCATCCTCTCGAGCATCTCCAAACCTTCCACAGCACCAACCTCGGTAAAGATCTCGCTTTAACTTCTCGAGGCTAACTGGGAGGCCGCCGATCTCGCGGCCCCCGGGGCGACGGGACGAGCAGCCCTGCCTGCTGCACGCCCTGCCGAGCCTGCACGCGGCAGTCCGAGCTCCCGCCGAGGGTGCCACGCTCCCGCGAGGGGAGCGCGCGGAGCGCTCCGCGGGACCGGGGGGGACCGGGCGGGCGCAGAGGCGAGGACACCGCCGCGCCCGAGGGGCGACAGCCCATCGCGCCGCCAGGTGCCCGCCGACTCGCCCCCTGCGACCCCGGTGCGATCGGGAAGCAGGCGGACCTCAGCGCGCACGAGTCCCGGGCCGTGGAGGGCTGCTCGCCCGAGCGCCCATTGCTGTTCCGAGCGTCCTTGTCCAATCGCTGTTCACCAGTGGCCATAAGATCGAGAGAGCGTGATCCACCGCCGCTTTAGTGTGGAAAATTCCCCCCCCCCCCCCCTCTTCCTCAGTAACCCGGGGGTTACCCCCCCCACGAAAATTCCCCCCTCTGCTGGACCCCTCCCCCCCTTCCCCCCGGCAAACCCCCCCCCTCCCCTAACCCCCCCCCTTCCAGAAAACCGGGGGGGTCACTACCGGTTCGAACCCCTGCTCCCCCCCCCCTCCGGGAAACCGGGGAGGGTCACTACCAGTTCGAACCCCTCTCCCCCCCTCGAAAACCGGGGGGGTCTCTACGGGTTCGAACCCCCCCCCCTCGAAAACTGGGGGGGGCCACTACCGGTTCGAACCCCCCCCCTCGAAAACCCAGGGGTGTCACTACCGGTTCGAACCCCTCCCCCCCCCACGCTCACCGCCAGCACCATTGTCCCCACTGTCCCCACCGTCCCCACTAGTGCCCCCACCACTGTCGCACTGCCTCCACTGTCCCCACCACTGTTCCCACCACGGTTCCACTCTCCCCACTTTCTCCACGGCCCCAACCACTGTCCCACTGTCCCCACTGTCCCACTGTCCCCGCCGCTGTCCCACTGTTCCCACCACTGTCCCCACCACTTTCCCCACTGCAGCTCTGTCCCATTATCCCACCGCCGTCCTCGCCACCGCCCTCACCACTGTCCCCACCACCACTGTACCCTCCACTGTCCCACTGTCCCACTGTTTCCACCACATTCCCACTGTCCCCACACCACTGTCCCCACCACCACCGTCCCCACCACTGTCCCACTGTCCCCACTGTTCCCACCATTGTCCCCGCTGTCCCCACCAGTGCTCCCACCAGTGTCTCACTGTCCCCACTCTCCCCACCATTGTCCCACCATTGTTCCACTCTCCCCACTTTCCCCACGGTCCCCATCACTGTCCCACTGTCCCCTCTGTACCCACCACTGTCCCACTGTCCCCGCCGCTGTCCCACTGTGCTGTCCCACCGTCCCCACCACCACCGTCCCCATCACTGTCCGCACCACTGTCCCACTGTCCCCGCACCATTATCCCCACCACTGTCTCAGCATCCCCACCATTGCCCAACTGTCCCGAGGAGCGGGAATCGTTTGCCGGCGGCGAGGGGGGGGGATTCGCACCGGTAGTGACCCCCCCCGGTTTTCGAGGGGGGTTAGGGGAAATGGGTTCGAACCGGTAGTGACCCCCCCCCGGTTTTCGAGGGTGGGGGGAGGTTCGTTCGAACCGCCGGTAGTGACCCCCCCCCTTTTCATGATGAGTATTGGGGGGGGGGGAGGGGGAGGGGTTCGAACCGGTAGTGACCCCCCCTCCGTTTTCGAGGGCGGGGGGGGGGACGGGTCGGGAACCCCCAGTGACCCCCCCCGGTTTTCCGCTAGCAGCGGTGGAACACGCTCTTTCGAATCTCTGGACGGCCCAGGACGCCGTCGAACTGCCTCAGAAGAGCTCCAAGAGTCCCCAGGAGGGGCGCTGGAGCAAAAAAGTTGATTCTCGTTGGGTCTGAACTATGTCTGCGCTCTCGCCTTTTCGTGACTGTGGGCCTCCACGACGGCCCAGGAGGTCTTCAACATCGCCCCAAAACAACCCAAGACACTCCCAGGAGGGCCTCAAGATGACTCAAGAGGGCCTCAATACGGCCCATAAGGCCCCCCAAGAGGGCCCAAGAGGCCCCGTAGAGGGTCCCAAACAATGAATCCGAACTGTCATTTGGAACCCGTTCCCCCAAAGCTGGCCCTCGACACCGCCAGCAAGCTCCCAGGGAGCTCCCAAAGGCCCCGAGAGGCTCTCAAGGAGCTCCCCAGAGGCCAGAGGCTCCCAAGACACCCCCGAGAGGCGCCGAGAGACCCCCAAGAGGCCCCAAAATGCCGCCACGGCGCTCCCCTGCAGCTCCGCACTGCAGACGAACGCTCGGCCAGTCGACAGCGGCGAGAACATCTCGGCCGGCGGAGGGGAGCGAAGCAACTCGAAGGAGGAAGAAGGGGCGTTTCTGGCCAAGCTGACTACCTACCCGGCCACCCCAACCCAACCCGAAGATCCGAAGTTGACCCGAATTTCGGGTTGGGGGGGGTATGGGCTCCATGTGTGTGTTTTCGATGTTCCCCGACCCCCTCCCCCCCCTGGAGATCGAGGGCAAATTGAGGCCTTCGGCTTCTTATAACGGCCGCGGAAAGTCACCGCGCGGCGCGAGGATCGACCAAACCCAGGGTCCCCTGGCGAAAAGCACTTGGTTTCTTGATGCGCGCCTCCACTGTATCCCAGACCCCCGACGTCACGATTCGTTCCTCACGGTGCCAACGTCGACCCCCGGAGGTCTCGACCCCTTCCCCCAGGGCTCATCCTTCGAAACGCTCCTTGACGGTCCTCCGAGGGGCCCAGCGAGGGCCCCCCGGATGCCGAAAGTGTCCAAAACCGCCCGTCGTCGTCTTGCCACGACTCAGAGCGGCCTCTGGAGGGCTCTCTGGGTTCGACGCCTGTCCCTGGGAGCCGCGGGGGCGACACTGCAGTCAGCGCCCTCCTGCACTCGGACCGCATCTGGCCCCTTCCCCCTGCCCCTCCTCGCCCATCCTGTTGCTCCTCCCCCTCCTTTTGGGGGTGAACAAGACCCCCTTCAGTGAAGCGTGGTCTGGTGGAAACGACCTCGGGCCCAAACCTGGCGGGCGCAGGCCTGGAAAATGACGGCCGCGGCGCCCTGGGGCCTTCGGTGGAGCTCCCTATGGGGCTATGAAGCGCTGCCCTGGGTGGGGGAGCTGCATGCGGGCACCCCCACTGGGGCCTTCGGTGGAGCTCCCTATGGGGCTACGAAACGCTGCCCTGGGTGGGGGAACCGCATGCAGGCACCCCCACCGGGGCCTTCGGTGGAGCTACGAAACGCTGCCCTGGGTGGGGAACCGCATGCGGGCACCCCCACTGGGGCCTTCGGTGGAGCTCCCTACGAGGCCACGAAACGCTGCCCTGGGTGGGGGAACCGCATGCGGGCACCCCCACTGCGGCCTTCGGTGGAGCTCCCTATGGGGCTACGAAGCGCTGCCCTGGGTGGGTGAAACGCAGGGAAGAAGGGAAGGAGGGAGGAGTGGGAGGAGGAGGGGGAGGAGGAGGAAGGAGGAAGGAGGAAGGAGGAGGAAGGAGGAAGGTGGGACGCGGGGCGCTGTCTCTTCAAAACGAGGACCCAACACCACAGGATGGCTGGGGGAAAATCATCGGCATAATGTTCTAAGCACCATGGTTTCGCTTGGGACATCGTCCAACCAATCAATTCTCCCTATCGTTCTTTCGCCTATGGTCTCAGGCAAAACCTTGTTTTACTGGTGTCATCGGGATGCATATCGAAATCAAGGCTTAGCAAGCAACTTCTGTGCTCACACTGGCTGGCTGATGGCACGGTACCAGCGAAGTATCTCAACTGCAGCGCCGTACAATGCCTCTTGGCGAGGCCCGCGGTCAGAAATATATACAATTCGTGGCCTGCCGTAATCATTCAAATCAGGCTGCCACCCTCATATCGCACGCGCCTTCATCCGCGGAGGTGCGCACACTGACGAAGACAAGCCGAACCAATGCTTGATGAGCCCCGTCCAGATCAACAGTCGAACCAATGCTCTGACAGGAGCAACAATGAATGACGGAGAATGGAGAAACAACTTAGTGAAACTGGCGGAGCACAGCAGGAGGCGTAAGGCCTGAGGATGCATGGCGAAAAGGAACACGGAGAAGGGAGGTCCTCCTCCTCCTCCTCCTCCTCCGCCGCCTCCTCCTCCTCCGCCTCCTCCTCCTCCTCCTCTTCCCTCCTCCAACCTCCCTCCTCCCTCCTCCTCCTCCACCTCCTCCTTGTCCTTCTCCCTCCTCCTCCTCCTCCTCCTCCTCCTCATAATCATACTCGAGGGGCAGGCGCAGGGCTCGTGGAGTGGCTCCCGTAGGGGACCTCTCTTGGGCGGGATGGGTGCGTCTCGCGACGCTCCTTGTGCGGGGGGGGCTCTCTTGGTGCCTCTTGGCGCTCTCCTGGGCCGTCTTGGGGCCCTGTGGCTCCTCCTCCTCCTCCTCCTCCTCCTCCTCCTCCTCCTCCTCCTCCTCCTTCTCCCTCTCCTCCCCCTCCACACCCCCTTCCCTCCCTCCCTCCCCTCCCCTCCTCCCTCCCTCCTCCCTCCTCCTCCTCCTCCTCCTCCTCATCATCCTCCTCCTCCTCCTCCTCCTCCTCCCCCTCCTCCTCCGTGGCCATTTTGGCTCAAGGCAGCTGGCCAGGACAGCTTGTTTGGCCACTGGAGGGGCAGCCCAGGTCAGGCTCCTCAGTGGCCCTTCTGCGAAATTTGTGAGCTCCTGCTGGAACAGTTCCACGATTCCGTGCGTTCCGTTCATCGCGCCATGTCTTGGCGGTCCTGGCACCGTCAGGCGCCGTGGCGGAAGGGGCGGCGCAAGCAGTATGGCGGCGAGTACGACGTATGCAGTGTCTGCTCGCACTGGGAGTTCAAGTTCTACGACAATGCGTGCTGCACGGTGTGTGGCGGTGCATACTACCCTCGGCTTCCTGCTGGCGCTGGTGTTCCTGGTGCTGGAGGTGGCCAACGTGATGCGGGGCAGCCTGGTGCTCCACCTGCTGATCAATGTGATGCTCTTCGTGCTGCGGCGGCCCTCCTGGTGGCAGCCCAACCTGATCTACGTGGTGGGTTGGCGGCCTTCATCCAGGCTCCGCCGCCCGCTGCGGTCCCAAGGACGGCCCCCCAGCTGGCAAGTGCGGCTTCCGCGGAGCGTACTCGGCTGGCTCGGGTGGCGGAGGACGCTGCCAAGGCCGCCAGGCTTGCCAATCAAGATCTGCAGCAGAAGAAGTCGAAGTACACCAAGCTCGAGGAGCAGTTGTGTGAGGTCCGTGCTGGTCTCGAGCAGCGTCGTGAAGCTGTTCGATTGGCTGAAGTGCGCAAGCTGGCGGCTGATGGGGAAGCTGGCCAGTTCAATGAGGACGCGTGGGCGGAGAAGAAGAGGATTGAGCAGAGGCAAGCGGAGGTGGATGCTCGCGCTGCCCAAGCTGCTCAGCGTGACCAGGCACCTGGGGCTGCTCGCGGAGCCCCACCAGTCGCGGCTGGCGCTGAAGGTGCCCCTGCGCGACCTGAAGGTGCTGGCGGGCAAGGTGCGGCTCCTGCTGGTCCTCAAGTACCTGGACTCACTCCCATGGGGCTGGTCGACTTCGGCTGGGTCGAGCAACACCTGCACACCCTCGAGGAGCAGGGTCTCGGCTTTGAAGGGCGGTCCGCGGTCAACATGGAGCAGTGGCGCAACATGCTCATGTGGGCCAGGTCCCAGAAGGCGGATATCCCCATTGAGTTCGATGATTAAATCAGTGGTGCTGGCACTGAAGTTTCTGATGTGGGTGAACTGCGTGATCGACACAAACGTGCTGCAGGGCAAGGACTGGGGCCTGGAGACTCCAGGAAGTATGGTGAGTTGCTCCAGGCCGCCGCCACTGCCCGTGCAGGCAAGCGTGCTCGCAAGGCCGTCCAGCAGCGGATGGCCTCTGCGAACCTTTTTGGCACCTTTTGTAGTGCAGTTGTCTCCCAGCTCCAGTCCATTCCCCCGAGCGCTGGAGGCGCATCGGGGAGTGAATCGCAGCTTTAGCCAGCGCGTGCCCGCCGAGTGGCGGCGGGCCAGGAAGAAGCGTGAGAAGATCTAGGTGTGCTTTGCGAACGTTACCTCCTGGTCTGTTCTAACGAAGTCTTACTTGTCGCAGTCTGTGTCCGAGGTTGATGCCTTCTTTCTCGCTGAGCACCATGCGCGGGCTTCAGCCCTGGGCAATGCGAAGAAGGATGCGCGTGCTATGGGGTGGGCCCCACATTTTCAGGCTGCTCTCGATTCTCCTGGGGGAGGTACTCATGGTGGGGTGGCTTTCCTGGCGCAGAAAGGTTTAGCGTTTCAGAAGTTCCTGACTCAGCGTTCTGGGATCATTCAGGTTGGCTGTGGGGCCTGCTGGCTTTTCCTGGAGCTGAAGTTAGACGGGCACTCTATCGCGATAGGTCTCTGCTATTTGGTGGCATCCATCGGCATGGCTGGTGAGAATCTGAATCGAATGCGCGATATATGTCAGTTTGTTCGGACCCTGGCGGTCCCCTGGATCCTCCTGGGCGATTTCAATAATGACCCTCAAGGGCTGGCTGATTCTGGGTGGTTTGAGTTGACTCGATCCTGTCCCTTGGTTCCAAAAAAACGTCGAGTTCACCTGTGACGCGGGTGAGACGATGATCGATTTCTTGGTATGTTCCAGAGACGTGTATCGCGCCCTTGATTTGAAGGCAGTCTTGACGGCTCCATTTAAGACGCATGCATGCCTGCTGGCTGAGATCGACGCCGACGTCCTTAGCATGGAGGTCACCAGGCGCGTGAAGTGTCGTGATATTCCTCGTGCTTTTGGCCCTGATCCTGTCTGGCTGTACTAGTGTAACATGGCGCTTAAGGATGACCACCAGGTTCTGATTCCTGGAGATGTGTCTGGCGCGTTTCTCAGGCATACCTCGGAAGTCCTTTCTCCTGAGCTCTCTCGGACTTATGCGTTGTGGTCCAGGTCCGCGGAGTACGTGTTCGCTTCCAGGGCCTGTGCTATTGTGGATCTCCAGAGAGCTCTTGGGAAGGGCTTGGGGTTGGTTACTATATCGGGGTCTCTCAGGCGGCGTGGGGCTGGGCAACACAGTTTCTCATGTGGGTATCTTTGCTTCTGGTCCCTGGTGCATGCGCTGCTTTATGGGTACTTGAAGTGCCTCCGCAAGACCCTGGGAGTAAGCATACCTTGGACTTGAAGAGTCTGCTCAATCGTTTGTCTAATGATGTTTACATATTTATTGAACCCTTGGATGAGCCTGGAGATGCTACCTGGTGGTCTGGGGCTCTGGCTGGTGAGTTGAGTGCCCTTGATAGCGTTCAGAACATGGTCGACAAGGCCACGCATATTTGTAGTAAGGCGTGGGCTAAAGCTCGTTCTGGCACTGAAGCTGGAATTCGCGAATGGCTTCGTGCTTGTCTCCCTGGTGGCGCTCCCAAGTTGCACCGGTGGTTGAAGGCCAATGATCGGGTCACGGTCCAGTTCTTCACAGGCTTTAAAGATGTTGTGCAGAATCCCAAAGATATGATGGAGCACCGCGAGCACTTTTGGGGAGGTTGGTGGACCCCTGATAGTGTGCGGCGCCGTTTGCTGGAAGAGTCCCCTGGAGAGTTGCGGGCTTCTGCACAACTTGCGGCCATGGAGGCCCCTGACCTTGAGGTGAGAGATCTAGTGCAAGCCTGCCATTGTTTTTCTGCTACGACGGCACTTGGAGTTGATCAATGGTCTCCTCGCATTTGGCTGTCTTTGCCTCCGCATGCGCTGGATGGGGTCCTCCAGATCTTCCAACGTGTTGAGCAGGAGCTGACGTTCCCATCACAATGCTTGTTGAATGTCATGGTCATGTTGCCTAAGAGTGAGTGCGATGAACGTGCGGTGTCTAAGTGTTCTACATGTTACAGAGTGTATGCTCGGATGCGTGGTGGCATGATTGATGATTGGAATCGTCAGCAAACCGATTTTTGGGACTGTGCAGTCCGAGGTTCGTCGGCACTTCAGAGTGCCCTGTTACGCGCCCTGTGCTTCGAGGTGGCTGGCAATCAGTCTTTTGAGTCGTTGGCCGTCCACTGGGACATGGAAAGTTTTTTCGACAGCGTGGTTGTCTCCATGCTTGTGCAACTGGCTTTGAAGCTAGAGTATCCTCCGATGTTGTTGCACCTGGGGATCATTGTGCATTCCTCTCCTCGTGTTTTGGAAGTTGGAGGTATGTTGTCCAAGGTTATCCCCACATGTAAGTCTATCCTTGCTGGTTGTACGCAATCTATGCCTTGGGTGAAAGCCTTGTTGCATGATGTCTTGCACCGTGCGCACCACCGCCTTCCGCATGTTCCTGTGCAGTCGTATGTGGGTGACGTCACGCAGTTTGCGCTTGGCACGAGTACGTATATCATGAGTGTGGTACCGTCTGCTGTGCTCCAATTCTTTCGTGACGTCACTGCATGTGGGTGCAAGGTCTCCACGAAGAGTGGAGTAGTGGCATCCTCTGCGTCCCTGCAGCGTGCTGTAGTTGATGAGTTCAAGCGGATGGATATCCCTGTTCGTGCCTCCGAGGCTATGAAGGACCTTGGAGTGATGTCGACGGCTGGGAGGAGAAAGTGTGCTTGGAAGGTTAGATTGAGGAGGAGGACGGCGTTCAGGAGAGCTAGGAAGTTGCAGTATCTGGCTAAATTGTGCGGAAGGTCTCGGAAGCTGTTCAAACCTGGCGGGTTGAGCGCCGGTACTTGGAGTCACAGTGTCTTGGGATTGCCTGTCTCAGAGGTCCAGTCCTTCCGTGCTTCTGCTGCTAAGTGTTCGGGCTTCTGGTCTCCTGGGATGTGTACCTCGACCGTATTGGCTATTCGCTATCAGTATGCCGACGACCCCTCGTATAGACCCCGAAGAGAGCAGCTTGGGGCCCTGGCGTGCATTTGGAAGTCTTTGTCCCTGGGCCTTCGGAATGGTGTGACTCGGACGTGGACCTCTGTGCGGGCTAGGCTGCTCTCTCTAGCACCCAACCGTCGCTGGGCGACGGTAAAGGGCCCTATTGCTGCAATGGTGGCTACTCTTTTGGATCTAGGCTGGGAGCCCCTGTCCCCGACAAGATGGAGAACCCCCATGATGGTGCTTGATGATGAGAAGTCTGATTTCCTGTACTTCCTGGATGTATGTGTGAAGCATACGGTTTCTTTGAAGAACTGGACGGATGCAAGCAAGCACTATTGTGGGGTCGGTGCTGATGAAGGTTTCGATTTTACTGTGTTCAGGCGCGTATAGGAAGCTTGTGTCCGACGGCTTCCATCAGGATGCGGCGCTGCTGGCTTGCATTGTATGTACTGGATGTTGGCCCGAAGCACGGCTTCGGCAGGCTGGCTACCTTTCTGACGGAGTCTGTCCTCGATGCGGCGCTGGTCAGGAAACAATGATGCATCGTGTCTGGTTCTGTAGTTGCAACGATATGATTGAGTCCACTGGTATGAGTCAGTCTGCAAGATGCCGCGCGTACGTGCCCTGAAAGTGCCTTCTGGAATCGAGGGCTCCCTACGTTGGCTGCCGCCGTCAATCGTGTTCCGCCGCCAGCATCCTTGGTCTTCGGATGGGGTGTCTTATCTGCTGGACAACCTGTGTCTGGAGGCGTATGGGGCCTTGATGGCTCTGGGGGAAAACACGCGGATGATTGGAGACTTCGGAGGTGCGGTTGGGCCATGTGCGTATGGATGATACCTCGGGTCCTGGCGATTTCAGATTTGATGGAATCCTTTGTGGGACGTTACCTACCCGTGAACAGTCCAGTCCTAGGGCTGAATTGTATGCCTTGCTCCAGCTGCTGCTCATGACCACGGGCAACGTCGTGGCGTACTCGGACTACCTCACCTTGGTCAGGGCCCTCCGCAGGCCTCGTGAGCTGATATCCAAGACGTCTCCCATGATGGACTTGTGGGTCAAGATCTGGGAGGCGATGGACTCTCGGTCTGGGGATGTCGAATTGTTGTTGACAAAAGCACATATTACGGCTTCGTTGCGTGATGCCTGGGGCCTCAGCGAGGCCGAGTGCCTTTTGAATGCACGTGCTGATTATTTCGCTGGGGTGGCCGCTGCCAAAGGGGAGGCAATCCCTGAATACGTCGAGCTAGTTCAAGAGGTCGATCTGCTGACCTCCCAAGTGTTGTGCCGATTGCTTTTGACGTCAATCGGGAGGTTAGCCCCACTTGCCACCGCAACAAGGCCGAGCGCGTTGGCAGGCCGCCACCTCGTCCGAGGTCGCCGCCCACCGACGTGGTCCGTCGGCGGCGGCTGCTTGGGGCTGGCCATTCGGTCGAGTCTGCCAAGAAATGAAGGGGCCCCAAAACACACACAAATAAATACACACACATAAAAAGATTCCCCATATTTTCCCATGTTTTCTGGGTTCCTGTCTTCCCCCCCACTTCCCATATTTTCCTACATTTTCTGGGGAATCGACGATTAATTGTGTCTGTGTGTTTTTTCCTCTCCTGAAGAAAGGCCTGTTGCGGTGCCAGGTGTGTGGACGTAAGTTCAAGGCCTCTGTGGGCCGCCTCGCCGAATTTTGGCCTGGGCGGTGTGCGGGCCCTCCTGCGCTGCGCGATGGCCCCGATGCGGTCATGGCCCATCCGTGCTGGTCTCGGGCGCACAGCAGCCATCGGTTGCACTGCCTGCGCGGCGTGCTGTTTTGCAGATTCTGCGGTCGGCATTGCGTTGACAAGGTTCAAGCGCTGGCCGAGCGGTGCCCACCTGAGGGTCCCACCAGGGCGGGCCGTGAGGTGCTGTCCCGTTTGGGGCGAGGCCTCCCTCCAAAGAGTGGAGTGAGGTTCCCGCCTGGGCACTGATTGAGGGATGTGGGTCTCCGTTTATCGGAGAGGGCCCAGCATTGCAAGGTCAAAAGGTCCTCCTCCTCCTCCTCCTCCTCCTCCTCCTCCTCCTCCTCCTCCTCCTCTTCCCTCCTCCTGATCATGCTCGAGGGGTAGGCGCAGGGCTCGTGGGGGACCACCCTTAAGCTCTTTTGGGCCGTTCGGGCTCCTCTCGGGCCGGGGGCGGCTAGAAAACTGCCCCTGGGCCGGAGGTGCCCCCCCCCAGGGTTCTCGTCGGGGCGGCCCAGACGGCCTCCGGAACACCCCTCACGAGGCGCCCCGGAGCACCCCGGGGGGCCCCAGGGGAAGCGAAACGCTGGGGGCACCTTGGGCCAGGGGCACTTTCAGCAACACCCGATTGGGACGTGCTTGGTAAGTTTTCCAGCGTTCTTCGGACGCTGTGGGGCCGTTTTGGAGCCCTCCGAAGCGATCCCACAGCTGTCTGAAGAAGAGACACGTGACACCACACAAGCATCACAAACCTGATAATAACTCACGCAGTCAGAAGAACAGATCTTGCAAGAGCATGTGCTCGCGCACGAGGGCCGCCCTGCGGCGACCGCGCCGGGGACTGGCGTCCTGCCGCCAGCCGCAAGCCCGCGGGCCACCCCCGCAGGGGCCGGCCCGGCGGGCGGGGTGGTGCCAGCAACGGGGCCGCCTACGGCACCCCCGCGGGGGCACCCGCGGCGCGCCCGAGCGGCACTCCAGACTGCCAGCTGCCACAGCACGTGGGTGAGAAAAATGGGATACACTTCGCGATCCCGAAATGCGGTCATCTTCGCGCAAGGCTTGGCTATCTTCACGCCTTTACATGTCCCAGTCCGCACCCCCTGGGTGCGGCGCGGCCCGCCGTCCGTCCGCGCTCCTCGCTCCGGCTGCAGCCGGGCCGCGCGGCGGCGGCGGGGGCGGCGACCACGGGGGCGGCGGGCCCCATCCGCTGCTCCAGAACCGCGCGGACGCACCGTGGGGCGCTGCGCCTCCGCTGCCGCCTCCTCCTCCTCCTCCTCCTCCTCCTCCTCCTCCTCCTCCTCCTCCTCCTCCTCCTCCGCCTCCTCCTCTGCCTGCGTGGGTGCTGCTCCCCCTCGGCCCGCGCGGGGTGCGGCGCCGGCGCCGGCGCCACCATCCTCCTCCTCCTCCGCCGCCTCCACCTCCTCCTCCTCCTCCTCCTCCTCCTCCTCCTCCCTCCTCCTCCTCCTCCTCCTCCTCCTCCTCCTCCTCCTCCGCCTCCTCCTCCTCCTCCTCCTCCTCCTCCTCCTCCTCCCCTCCTCCTCCTCCTCCTCCTCCTCCTCCTCCTCCTCCCCTCCTCCTCCTCCTCCTCCTCCTCCTCCTCCTCCTCCTCCTCCGCCTCCTCCTCCTCCTCCTCCTCCCCTCCTCCACCTCCTCCTCCTCTCCTCCTCCTCCTCCTCCTCCTCCTCCTCCTCCTCCTCCTCCTCCTCCTCCGCTGTTCCCTGCGCCGCCCTCGCCGCCGCCCGCCGCGGCCTCTCCTCCGCCCCCCCCGCCACCACCACCACTCCCGCCCTTGCCGCGCCTCCTGCCCCCTCCTCCGCCGCGGCCGCCGCCGCCGTTGCCGCCACGACCGCCGCCACCGCCCATGCCCATGCCCATGCCCATGCCCATGCCCCCGCCCATGTTCCCGTTGGCGTTTTTGCCCCCCTTGCCGCCCCCACCGCCGCCCTTGCTCTTGCCGAGCTCGGAGCGGATCTCCAGGGACAGGGGGCCGTCCCAGGAGCGCTGAGCCATGAAGCTGATGGAGTCGAAGCTGCCGCGCAGTTCCCGGGCGACCCTGTGCAGCAAGGCCACGTACTCCGAGGGGGCGCCGGCGCACAGCACCAGCTGCCACGCCCAAGGGGTGCCTTGGCGCGGCTCCCGGTGCTTGGCATGCAGCCGGAAGACCGAGCGGTCGGGCGCTTCGCCGTCCAGGCCGCGCAGCTGGCCCAGGGCGGCCCAGTGGGGGCTCTCCGCTGGCAGCTGGGAGGCCATGTGGTCGAAGAATTAGGGCGTGCAGCACCGACCTCTGGGAGCCCATCGGGTGAAGGCCAGGAGCAGCATCAGCGTCGCCATCCTGCTGCCCCATCCCCGGGTCGGCCGCCCTCCAGGCGCCCCTCCTGCTTGAGCGGCTCGGCCCACAGCACGAAGAGCCACGAGACCCGGTCATTGTGTAGCTGCACCTGTCGGTCGAGGGCCACCACGAGGGCGGCGGTCGTGTGCAGCAGCCTCCTGTCGTTCTCGGCCAGGCGGCCTCCTGCTGGGGGCGGACCGCTGGCGGCCGCCCGGAGGGCGCCGGCCGCCGCAGGGGCAGGGGCGGGGGCGGCTGCGCTCGCGGCGGCGGCGCGCGCAGCAGCGAGGCCCTGCATGGCGCGGCCCCGCGCCCGGGGGGGGAGGTCAGGGGCCAGGGGCCCGCGCTCGCTGGGGACGCTTGAGCCTGGCAGCGAGGCGGCGACGCGTGCATTCCATCTTGTGGCCCCGCACTGCGATCTCACTCTTCCACAGGTGACCACAGGAAGGGCGAAGTTCGGTCCATTCTGGCTTGGGCGGTCCGCGTCTCGAGAGCACGCAGTACAACCACACGCGGAAGGGGGCTGCCTTGCCCCGCCCCGGGGGCTCGGAGTGCTCCTGGTTGCAGTAGTGGCAAGGGGCGCGGACGGAGAAGCAGCCGGCGGCCTCGTCCGCCGCAGCCGCTGCAATAGCCCCGTCGGCATCGACCACCGGCTCGCGAGGGCCGTCGCGCAGTAGCTGGCCCGGGCAGCGCGCTCCTGGGCGGCGCCTGCCCGCTCCCGCGCGTGGGAGGCGACGCGGGGAGCCAGCGCCGCGGGGGGGGGGGGGGGCGGCGGGGGCGGGGGAGGCGCCCCAGCCGCGGCAGGAGGAGCCGCCGACGCGGGCCGCCGGAGGACGCCCGACGGGGGAGCAGCCGCTGCGGGCCGCCGGAGGACAGGCGGGGTAGACACGGCGGCTGGCCGACGCAGAATCACACCCGCGGCAGCTGGCCGCTTGCCGACGATTCGGACACGGACCGCTGCTCCAGCTCCCTCGTCCTCGTCCTCGTTCTCCTCCTCTTCCTCCTCCTCCTCCTCGGCCTGATCCCCCTGCCTGGCACACGGCGGGAGTCCGGCTGTGGCGGCCGCCAGTGCTCGAGCCTTCGCGGCTGCCGCCCCCCGACAAGCAGGGCGCCCCTGGTGGTCAGAAATGCAAGACGCGATCTTGCCACACCTGTCGCAGAGCGCGCGCCGCGGCGGAGACTTGGCCGGGCCGCCGTCGCACTGCGGAGCATGGTGGCGGAAGCCCTGCTTCGGGAACCAGCGTTGGCACTTGGGACACTGCAGCGTGCCGTCCTCGGGGTGCACTGGCGCCGCTGCCTGGAGCTGCCGCGCCGCCTCGGCCTCCGCGGAATGTCGCAGGACCCAAGAATCTCGGAAGGCGTGCCCCTCGGCCGTCTTCACGGCCTCCCGAACAACTGCCTGCCAGACTGCCCGGTCCGCGGCAGTGGCCATCCAGCGCTGCGGCCACTCTGCCTCAGGCACGTCGGTGTGGCACATGACCTCTCGGATGCGGGTCCAGTACTGCGTGCGCAGCCGCAACCGATTGCCCTCCCCGCGGCCCATTGTCAAGTCCGAGACACCAGGGATCCAGGCGCCGAGGATGCAGCGCTCGACTCGCTCCGGCGGGTAGCGGGCGACGTGCCCTAAGTACTGATACTGGCGTCGCTTCGCCTGCGCCTCGATCGACAGGATGCCGGCTTCCCTGCGCAGGTCTGCACCCGTCTTGAGGCCCTTCATGGCGCGGAGACGGCATGCTGTGAGCCCCCGCGCCATTCTGTTGACAAGCCGCTGGTACCGCGCGACGGTGGTCGAGTGGAAGGCTCTCACCTCTGCGCCGTAGAGGCGGCTGGATATGACAGCTGCCTGCACGATGGGGCCCCGCTGCCGCGCCGTCAGCCCGAGCCTGGGCATCTGCCTCCAGAGGGCCCGCCAAGCCTTCCGAGCAGCCTCCAAGCGGTGGTTGTCGTCAGAAACGCACGAGCCATCTGCGTCGAACCAGGCGCCTAGCAGCTTCGCGGCGGGCTGCCAGGCGGGCTCGGCGCCCATGGCCGGAGCCGCTCCGCGCGGGGGGTAGCGCTCGGTCTTGCCCGGGTGGATATCACCCGGGTGACTCCAACCTAAGACCCGTGGAGGCCCAACCGGAAAGAAAAAAAAAAATGGGGCGCGCCGAAGAACCCAGGGGGTCCGGTTTCCGCGGAGGAAAGAAAAAAACCCTGGCGATGGGGTTCGAGCACGGGGGTTACCCCCCCCTCAAATTCCGGAAGAGGAATGAACTCCCAGCCGCGGGGGTGCCCGCGCGAGGGGCCCCACCCCCCCAAGCGCAACCAGAGGAAGAAAAGCGTGAGAGCCGAGACTGTAAGTGCAATGCAACAACACCTTAATCGCGGTTGCACTAGGGATTTGTATTAGTACGGGAACAACTGAATTACAGCCGGTGAGGTTTGGGTTCGGGTTCGGGCTTATATATTGGGAACCCAGTATATTGGAAACGCAATATATTGGAAACTCAATATATTGGAAACCCAATATATTCGAAACCCAATATATTCGAAACCCAATATTAGAAACCCGATATATTGGAAACCCAAAATATTGGGAACCCAACATATTGGGAACCCAACATATTAAGAACCCAATACATTGGAAACCCAATATATTGGAAACCTAATACATTGGAAACCCAATATATTTGAAACCCATTATATTGGAAACCCAGTATATTGGAAACCCAATATATTGGAAACCCAGTATATTGGAAACCCAATAGATTGGAAACCCAACATATTGGAAACCCAGTATCTTGGAAACCCAATATATTGGAAACCGAATATGTTGGAAACTCAAGAAATTAGAAACCCAATATATAGGAAACCGACACAGCTGAAACTCAGTATATTGGAAACCCAATATATTGGGAACTTAATATTGAAAACCCAATATGTTGAAACCCAATATACTCAGGATTCTTCCAAACAATGAACGCTAAATAAAGAACAAAGCTTTGTTTTTGTAATGGTTTTTTAAACTGTACTAAGGAATTGTAGTAGTACTAGGGAAGTGCACTACAGACTTGCACTAGAAGTTGTACTATTACTCGGGAATTGCACCAAGGAGTTGCATCAAGGACTTGTACGAGGGAGTTGTACTAGCACTCGGAACTTGGATCAGAGAGTTGTTATAGTACCACTTAAACCGGGGAATTGTACGGGGGAGTTGTGCTCGGGAGTTGTACCATGGAGTTGTACTAGTACTGGGGATTGGCGATAGGGCGTTGTTCTAGGGGGCACAATTTTACCAGCTGTAATATGATACCAGCTGCACTCGAATATTTGCACGGCAGGACAACGTGCTCTCTAGGAACAACTGCGCGATAGGACATGATAGTACCAGTTGTACTCAAGTACGAGTTGTACGGTAGTCGGAGGGGTTCAGGGGTTCCAACGGCAACGCGCGCGGGGAAGAAGGAAAGAAATCCATGCGCCGCCAGGGGTCCCGGGTTTAACGGGTCGCCGCGAAGGTTGACCCCCCGCGGAAAGAAGAAAAGAAATCCGGTCGGGGGGTTGGGGGGTTGAGGGATGAGTCACGGGGGCGATGGGTGGATCAGGGAGCCGAACGCGCGCAGGCCGTCGCCGACAACCTGCTCCGTGACGGCACAGTGGCGCTTCTCCTGCAGCGCGGTCGCGTCGTCAACGAAACAGAGCGTGTCCAGCACCAGGGTCTGCTTCGTGTCCGCTGCGGGCGCCGCCCTCGGGAGGGCCGCTCTGGGTCGTAGTTGACCAGAGTCTTGGGCAGCTTCGGCAGAATCGCGGCCATGGCCACCGCGCGGTACAGCGCGAAGAGCAAGCCAGAGGTAGGGCACCCCTCCCGCACCCCCTCTCCTGAGGCAGTAGGGGTCGGAGTCGCCCGCAGCCGTCCGCACGACGTAGTAGGCGACGTCGCGCAGGCCGATCACCAGGTCCACAAGGGTCGCGGGGAGGGCCAGCCGTAGGAGGACAACGAATAGTATAGGGCGAGGAACAGAAGGAAACGCCTTCATGATGTCAAACAGAATCAAGCAGAGCGCGTCCTCGCCAGGCGCCCGCGGCAGTCTGGTCACCTCCTCCATTGTCGCCCTCGCCACCAGAATGGCGTCGCGGGTGGGCCGATACTTCTGGTGCCCCCACTGGGCGTTGGAGTGGGCGCCTGCCTCCTCTGCCCGCCGGGCCAGGCGGGCGGCCACCGTCTTGGCCAGTATCCGGGACAGCACCGACAGGAGGCAGATGCCTCTGTAGTTGTTCAGATCCGTCCGCAGCCCCTTCTTCTCGAACAACAGTATCTGCAACCCCCAGAAGGGCGTCTCGCCGAAGCGGTCTCGCCAAGCGGTTGGCGGGGCAACCCGCATCTGCTGCACCAGGCGGATGACCTGCCCCTGGACTCTGGCGACGGCGGCCCGGACCATGCCGATGCTGATCTCGTCGTCGCCAGGGGCAGAATCCCGCATCGCACGAATGGCAGCGCGCACCTCGTCGGCCGAGGGGGGCTCCGCAAGGTCGGACATGCCCAGCGGGAGGGCGTCGCGCCAGACGCGCGGCGGGACCGCGCCCAGCGCAGCAGCGTCCACCGTCGGAGCAGCTTCGCCCAGCTTCAGGAAGTGGTCGCGAGCATCCTTCGGAGTGAACGGCAGGGCCTCCGTGGGGGCCAGGTCGCTCAGCCACACGGCCAGGCGGCGGAGGCCTCGGTACAGCGCTCCTGTGTCGTTGTCGGCCGCTGCCCGGGTCAAATCGGCCGCCGCCTCCTTGACGAGTCGTGCCCCGGCCCGTCGATGCTCAAGCCTATGCCGCCTGCGAGTCTCACGGTGAGCGGCCACTGCGGCCTCCTCGCCAGGCGCGCCCCGGGCACGACGCGCGGCGCCCCAGGCCAGCCGCCGCTCAGCGGCATTCTGACGACCAATGGTGCGCAGCTGGGCGACAAACGGGCATTCAATCTTGACGCCCGCGGAGCGGCCGACGACGCCCACGGCAGAGGCCCTGAGCACCGCAGCAAGGTCGTCCCAGGCCATCTCCTCCTCTGGCGCGCCCCGGGCGTCAAGTGCCGCGTCGGCCGCCGCGGAGTACTGCTCCCTCAATGCGGTGGCTGCGGCTGAAAGGCCCTGCATCCACTCGCGTCGAATGGGGCCCACATGCCGAACTCCGTCACCGAAGCCAGACTGGACAGTGCCCGGGGGGCCTCTTTCAATGCGGCGCTCCTTGGCCCCCGGCGCCGCCGGCAGCTGGGGACGGACCCTCTTGAAAAAGTGGTCCCCGAATGGCAGTGCCCCTGTCCGCAGCTGGCACCAGAGGCCGGCCGAGCACGGCATGTCCGTGGCGAAGTAGTCGTACTCCCGCCAGCGGTTCGCGGCCATCGTCTGCTGAGGGAATCGGATCGTCGCACGGTGCCTGGCAGCCAGGTGCGAGTCCAGATGGCTCAGACCACTGTCGTTCAAGCACCCCAGGACGTCTTGAGCGTGCGCCGACGTGCTCCCGGGCAGCAGACGAGTCCCGCAACCGAGCCGCGCAGCCATATCAGCATGAATGGAAGCATTCCTATCGCCCCCCACAATACGAGCCGTGCCCACAGGGATTGCAGCAAGAAGGGTCGTCAGCTCGTCGCGGAACGCCTCCCGTTCGGACGCGGGCCGCTCGGCGTGCGGAGCGTACACAGACGAAAGCATACTTCCGACCACTAATGGCGATGTGTAGTGCGACAGCTCCGTCTGACGGCGAAAATGTGGGCGCCACGCACTGGTCCCACCACAACTTGGCGACAGCAGGGCTGAGCATGATGGCAGCACTCCAGGCAATCACGACGGTGTATCTTCCACACGGACAATACAATCACAATTGTCACCTGGAGCACGCATCTCTGATAAAAACGTGATGTCCCAATCCCCCGCCCGGGCCTCATCAACAATACCCGCCCACTTCAGACGAGAATCGGCTCTGACATGACTCATGCGTTGCACGTTCGCTGTAGCAATATTGACCACAACCAAATTCTCAACACAACGTGTGTGACATGCACGATGCAGTCGGGCGGCTGACCCGATGGACTGCTGGTCCCCCCGTGGCTTGCTGGTTGCCCGCTGCTCCCGAGAACACATCTCGCCCCGAGCGTTCCTGGATCTGCGAACCACTCCGGACGTGCCGCCACAATACACGCCGCAAAGCCTCATGCATCCGATACCCCATTGCTGACTCTTGGCCGGGCCCCGCCGCCGCGATCCCACGTGCCCCAAGCAGGAAGGTGCAGCGCCCGTTTCCCTGGCACCCGAAGCCATCGCGGCCTCTCCACGCCCGTGGGCGCCGGAGGGACGCTCAGGCTAGGAGGAGGTCAGCACCTGCCAGCTTGCAAGAAGCATGTGCTCGCGCACGAGGGCCGCCCTGAGGCGACCGCGCCGGGGACCAGCGTCCTGCCGCCAGCCGCAAGCCCGCGGGCCACCCCCGCAGGGGTCGGCCCGGCGGGCGGGGTGGTGCCAGCAACGGGGCCGCCTACGGCACCCCCGCGGGGGCCGCCGCGGCGCGCCCGAGCGGCACCCCAGATTGCCAGCTGCCACAGCACGCGGGTGAGAAAAATGGGATACACTTCGCGATCCCGAAGTGCGGTCATCTTTGCGCAAAGCTTGGCCATCTTCACGCCGATACATGTCGAGTCCGCACCCCCTGGGTGCGGCGCGGCCCGCCGTCCGCGCTCCTCGCTCCGGCTGCGGCCGGGCCGCGCGGCGGCGGCGGGGGCGGCGACCACGGGGGCGGCGGGCCCCATCCGCTGCTGCGGGGGCGGCCGCGCGGACGCACCGTGGGGCGCTGCGCCTCCGCTGCCGCCTCCTCCTCCTCCTCCTCCTCCTCCTCCTCCTCCGCCTCCTCCTCTGCCTGCGTGGGGTGCTGCTCCCCCTCGGCCCGCGCGGGGTGCGGCGCCGGCGTCGGCGCCACCTCCTCCCTCCTCCTCCTCCTCCTCCTCCTCCTCCTCCTCATCCTCCTCCTCCTCCTCCTCCTCCTCCTCCTCCTCCGCCTCTCCCTCCTCCTCCCCTCCTCCTCCTCCTCCTCCTCCTCCTCCTCCTCCTCCTCCTCCTCCTCCTCCTCCTCCTCCTCCTCCTCCTCCTCCGCTGCTCCTTGCGCCGCCCTCGCCGCCGCCCGCCGCGGCCTCTCCTCCGCCCCCCCCGCCACCACCACCACTCCCGCCCTTGCCGTGCCTCCTGCCCCCTCCTCCGCCGCGGCCGCCGCCGCCCTTGCCGCCACGACCGCCGCCGCCGCCCATGCCCATGCCCATGCCCATGCCCCCGCCCATGTTCCCGTTGGCGTTCTTGCCCCCCTTGCCGCCCCCACCGCCGCCCTTGCTCTTGCTGAGCTCGGAGCGGATCTCCAGGGACAGGGGGCCGTCCCGGGAGCGCTGAGCCATGAAGCTGATGGAGTCGAAGCTGCCGCGCAGTTCCCGGGCGACCCTGTGCAGCAAGGCCACGTACTCCGAGGGGGCGCCGGCGCACAGCACCAGCTGCCACGCCCAAGGGGTGCCCTCGCGCGGCTCCCGGCGCTTGGCACGCAGCCGGAAGACCGACAAGTCGAGCGCTTCGCCGCCCAGGCCGCGCAGCTGGTCCAGGGCGGCCCGGCGGGGGCTCTCCGCTGGCAGCTGGGAGGCCATGTGGTCGAAGAAGAGGGCGTGCAGCACCGACCTCTGGGAGCCCATCGGGTGAGGGCCAGGAGCAGCATCAGCGTCGCCATCCTGCTGCCCCCTCCCCGGGTCGGCCGCCCTCCAGGCGCCCCGGACTCGCGCGGCCTCCTGCTTGAGCGGCTCGGCCCACAGCACGAAGAGCCACGAGACCTGTTCATCGCGTAGCTGCATCTGTCGGTCGAGGGCCACCACGAGGGCGGCGGTCGTGTGCAGCAGCCTCCTGTCGTTCTCGGCCAGGCGGCCTCCTGCTGGGGGCGGGCCGCTGGCGGCCGCCGGGAGGGCGCCGGCCGCCGCAGGGGCAGGGGCGGGGGCGGCTGCGCCCGCGGCGGCGGCGCGCGCAGCAGCGAGGCCCTGCATGGCGCGGCCCCGCGCGCGGGGGGGGGGGTCAGGGGCCAGGGGCCCGCGCTCGCTGGGGACATTTGAGCCCGGCAGCGAGGCGGCGACGAGTGCATATTCCATCTTGTGGCCCCGCACTGCGATCTCACTCTTCCACAGGTGGCCACAGGAGGGGCAAAGTTCGGTCCATTCTGGCTTGGGCGGTCCGCGTCTCGAGAGCACGCAGTGCAACCGCACGCGGAAGGGGGCTGCCGTGCACCGCCCCGGGGGCTCGGAGTGGCCCTGGTTGCAGTAGCGGCAAAGGGAGCGGACGGAAAAGCAGCCGGCGGCCTCGTCCGCCGCAGCCGCTGCAATGGCCCCGTCGACATCGACCGCCGGCTCGCAAAGGCCGTCGCGCAGTAGCTGGGCCCGGGCGGCGCGCTCCTGGGCGGTGCCTGCCCGCTCCCGCGCGTGGGAGGCGACGCGGGGGGCGGCCGGCGCCGCGGGGGGAGGGGGCGGCGGGGGCGGGGGAGGCGCCCCAGCCGCGGCAGGAGGAGCCGCCGACGCGGGCCGCCGGAGGACGCCCGACGGGGGAGCAGCCGCTGCGGGCCGCCGGAGGACATGCGGGGTAGACACGGCGGCTGGCCGACGCAGAATCACACCCGCGGCAGCTGGCCGCTTGCCGACGATTCGGACACGGACCGTTGCTCCAGCTCCCTCGTCCTCGTTCTCCTCCTCCTCCTCGGCTCCCCCCCCCCTGCCTGGCAGACGGCGGGGGTCCGGCTGTGGCGGCCGCCAATGCTCGAGCCTTCGCGGCTGCCGCCTCCCGAAAAGCAGGGCGCCTCTGGCGGTCAGAAATGCAAGGCGCGATCTTGCCACACCTGTCGCTGAGCGCGCGCCGCGGCGGAACCTTGGCCGGGCCACCGTCGCACTGCCAGGCATGGTGGCAGAAGCCCTGCTTCGGGAACCAGCGTCTTGGGACACTGCAGCGCGCCGTCCTCGGGGTGCACTGGCGCCGCTGCCTGGAGACGCCGCGCCGCCTCGGCCTCCGCGGAGTGTCGCAGGACCCAAGAGTCTCGGAGGGCGTGCTCCTCGGCCGTCTTCACGGCCTCCCGAACGGCTGCCTGCCAGACTGCCCTGCCCGGCCCGCGGCAGTGGCCAGCCTGCGCTGCGGCCACTCTGCTTCAGGCACGGCGCGGCGCATGACCTCTCGGATGCGGGCCCAGCGCTGCGCGCGCAGCCGCGACCGATTGCCCCCCCCGCGGCCCATTGTCAAGTCCGAGACACCAGGGGTCCAGGCGCCGAGGATGCAGCGCTCGACTCGCTCCGGCGGGTAGCGGGCGACGTGCCCCAAGTACTGGTACTGGCGTCGATTCACTTGCGCCTCGATCGACAGGATGCCGGCTTCTCTGCGCAGGTCTGCACCCGTCTTGAGGCCCCCCATGGCGCGGAGACGGCATGCTGTGAGCCCCCGCGCCGTTCTGTCGACAAGCCGCTGGTACCGCGCGACGGCGGTCGAGTGGAAGGCCCTCGCCTCTGCGCCGTAGAGGCGGCTGGATATGACAGCTGCCTGCGCGATGGAGCCCCGCTGCCGCGCCGTCAGCCCGAGCCCGGGCATCTGCCTCCAGAGGGCCCGCCAAGCCTTCCGAGCAGCCTCCAAGCGGCGGTTGTCGTCAGAAACGCACGAGCCATCTGCGTCGAACCAGGCGCCCAGCAGCTTCGCGGCGGGCTGCCAGGCGGGTTCGGCGCCCGTGGCCGGAGCCGCCCCGCGCGGGAGGTAGTGCTCGGTCTTGCCCGGGTGGATCAGGGAACCGAGCGCGCGCAGGCCGTCGCCGACAACCTGCTCTGTGACGGCGCATTGGCGCTTCTCCTGCAGCGCGGTCGCGTCGTCAACGAAGCAGAGCGCGTCCAGCACCAGGGTCTGCTTCGTGTCCGCTGCGGGCGCCGCCCTCGGGAGGGGCCGCTCTGGGTCGTAATTGGCCAGAGTCTTAGGCAGCTTCGGCAGAATCGCGGCCATGGCAACCGCGTGGTGCAGCGTGAAGAGCAAGCCAGAGCTAGGGCATCCCTCCCGCACCCCCCCTCCTGAGGCAGTAGGGGTCGGAGTCGCCCGCAGCCGTCCGCACGACGTAGTAGGCGACGTCGCGCAGGCCGATCACCAGGTCCACAAGGGTCGCGGGGAGGGCCAACCGTAGGAGGACAGCGCGTAGTACGAGGGCGAGGAACAGCGGGAAACGCCTGCACGATGTCAAACATAATCAAGCAGAGCGTGTCCTTGCCAGGCGCCCGGGGCAGTCTGGTCACCTCCTCCATTGTCGCCCTCGCCACCAGAATGCCGTCGCGGGTGGGCCGATACTTACGGTTCCCCCACTTGGTGTTGGAGTGGACGCCTGCCTCCTCTGCCGGCCGGGCCAGGCGGGTGGCCGCCGTCGTTGGCCGGTATCCGTGACATCACCAACAGGAAGCAGGCGCCTCTGTAGCTGTTCAGATCCGTCCGCAACCCCTTCTTCTTGAACAACAGCATCTGCAACCCCCGGAAGGGCGTCTCGCCGAAGCGTTCTCGCCAGGCGGTTGGCGGGGCAACCCGCATCTGCTGCGCCAGGCGGATGACCTGCTCCTGGACTCTGGCGCTGGCGGCCCGGACCATGCCGACGCTGATCTCGTCGTCGCCAGGGGCAGAATCCCGCATCGCACAAATGGCACCGCGTACCTCGTCGGCCGAGGGGGCGCCAGACGCGCGGCGCGACCGCGTCCAGCGCAGCAGCGTCCACCGTCGGAGCAGCTTCGTCCAGCTTCAGGAAGTGATCGCGAGCATCCTGCGGAGTGAACGGCAGGGCCTCCGCGGGGGCCAGGTCACTCAGCCACGCCCCCAGGCGGCGGAGGCCTCGGCAGAGTGCTCCTGTGTCGTTGTCGGCCGCTGCCCTGGCCAAGTCGGCCGCCACTTCCTTGGCGAGTCGTGCCCAGGCCTGTCGGCACTCAAGCCGATGCCAGCTGCGAGTCTCACGGTGAGCGGCCACTGCGGCCTCCTCGCCAGGCGTGCCCCGGGCACGACGCACGGCGTCCCAAGCCAGCCGCCGCTCAGCGGCATTCAGACGACCAATGGCGCGCAGCTGGGCGGCAAACGGGCATTCAATCTTGACGCCCGCGGAGCGGCCGACGACGCCCACGGCAGAGGCCCTGAGCACCGCAGCAAAGTCGTCCCAGGCCATCTCCTCCTCTGGCGCGCCCCGGGTGTCAAGTGCCGCGTCGGCCGCCGCGGAGCACTGCTCCCTCAACGCGGTGGCTTCGGCGGAAGGGCCCTGCATCCACTCGCGTCGAATTGGGGCCCACATGCCAAGCTCCGCCACCGAAGCCAGACTGGACAGTGCCCGGGGGGCCTCTTGCAATGCGGCGCCCCTTGGCCCCCGGCGCCGCTGGCAGCTGGAGATGGACCCTCTTGAAGAAGTGGTCCCCGAATGGCAGGGCCCCTGTCCGCAGCTGACACCAGAGGCCGGTCGAGCACGGCATGTCCGCGGCGAAGTAGTCGTACTCCCGCCAGCGGTTCGCGGCCATCGTCTGCTGAGGGAAGCGGAACGTCGCACGGTGCCTGGTAGCCAGGTGCGAGTCCAGATGGCTCAGGCCACTCTCGTTCAAGCACCCCAGGACGTCTTGAGCGTGCGCCGACGTGCTCCCGGGCAGCAGACGAGTCCCGCAACCGAACCGTGCAGCCATATCAGCATTAATGGAAGCATTCCTGTCGCCCCCCGCAATACGAACCGTGCCCACAGGGATTGCAGCAAGAAGGGTCGTCAGCTCGTCGCGGAACGCCCCCCGTTCGGATGCGGGCCGCTCGGCGTACGGAGCGTACACAAAGACGCAAGCATACTTCCGACCACCAATGGCGATGTGTAGTGCGACAGCTCTGCCTGACGGCGAAAATGTGGGCGCCACGTACTGGTCCCACCACAACTTGGCGACAGCAGGGCTGAGCATGATGGCGACACTCCGAGCAATCACGACGGTGTATTCCTCCACGCAGACAATTCAATCACAATTGTCATCTGGAACGTGCATCTCTGATAAAAGCGTGATGTCCCAATCCCCCGCCCGGGCCTCATCAACAATACCGGCCCACTTCAGACGAGAATCGGCTCTGACATGATTCATGCCTTGCACGTTTGCTGTAGCAATGTTGACCACACCCAAATTCTCAACACAACGTGTGTGACATGCACGATGCAGTCTGCGTGAGGTGGCCCTTGGGCCGGCACCAACCGGGGCGGCTGACCCGATGGACTGCTGGTCACCCCGTGGTTTGCTGGTTGCCCGCTGCTCCCGAGAACACATCTCGCCCCGAGTGTTCCTGGATCTGCGAACCACTCCGGACGTGCCGCCACAATACACGCCGCAGAGCCTCATGCATCCGATACCCCATTGCTGACTCTTGGCCGGGCCTCGCCGCCGCGATCCCACGTGCCCCAAGCAGGAAGGTGCAGCGCCCGTTTCCCTGGCACCCGAAGCCATCGCGGCCTCTCCGCGCCCGCGGGCGCCGGAGGGACGCTCAGGCTAGGAGGAGGTCAGCACCTGCCAGCTTGCAAGAGCAACCCATTTTATCATACGAACGACCCCCTCGTATCACAAGAACGATTCATCCCTGTCATGCGAGCGATTCATGGGATCGGAAAAACGGGTAACTCAAAAACAAGAATCCTCCAGAATTTGATGTTTGGGGCCAGACTTGCTCTAGGCTGAGGTCGGGCCTGTCCCCCTACAGGCGGATTTTCGACGAAAAATAAAAATACTCAAAAAAAATGCAATCATGCTCAAAAACAGTAGAACAATCGTCTCCTGACTAATGTTTTGTTATGTTTTGAAATGTTCCTCATGTAGAAGGACAAGTCCGATTTAATTCTAAGCCTGGGAATATCAGCAGAAGAACTCCATCAGTGGCATGGGGATTCCCAGGCCCAGAGAAAGCACGCCCCACCCTAACAAAAATCGAATGGTTGCTCCAAAAAACCAAAGTTTCGACTGGCACATCGGTCCAACAAAACACGTTTTCCTTATCGTCGTTTCACCGGTGTCAAATTGCGAAACCTCGATGTCTAGAAAACTTCAATAACACAAAAAGCAAGTGTCGCCTGAGACGTCGGCGACAAAAACAATGGGGACAAAAAACTGTCGTTGGACGACGCCCCAACCGAAATCTTGATGTGTGGAAAATCCTTACCTGTGTTCTTCAAGCGGATACTTTCAAGGCCTGAATCGGAGAATCCGCCGCTGAAGGAAGCAACGCGTCAATCTTCATCGGGATGTCATCAATCCAGCAGAAAAAATAATCATAACAAATTAGCCTGGCCGAAAGACCCAACCATATGCAGTTGTGGGGGCCGCAAGTGTGAATAGTTTCTTCGGTGGCGTTCCCTATGGGGCCACGAAGCGCTGTACTGGGTGGGTGAAGCGCAGGGAGCAAGGGCCGTCTTGGGTGGTAGCGGGCGCATGCGGGCGGTGCCACTGGGACCTTCGGTGGGGCCCTCTTATGGGGCCACGAAGCGCTGTACTGGGTGGGTGAAACGAAGGGGACAATGGCTGTACTGGGTGGTGGCGGACGCACGCGGGCGGTGCCACTGGGAATGTCGGTGGCGCCCCCTATAGAGCCAGGAAACGCTATACTGGGTGGGCGAAACGCAGGGAGCAAGGGCTGTGCTGGGTGGTGGCGGACGCATGCGGGCGGTGCAACTGGGACCTTCCGTGGAGCTCACTATGGGGCCACGAAACGCTGTACTGGGTGGGTGAAACGCACGGAGCAAGGGCTGTGCTGGGTGGCGGCGGACGCATGCGGGCGGTGCCACTGGGACCTTCGGTGGAGCACCCAATGGGGCCACGAAGCGCTGTACTGGGTGGGTGGAACGCAGGGAGCAACGGCTGTGCTGGATGGTGGCGGACGCATGCGGGTGGTGCCACTGGGACCTTCCGTGGAGTTCCCTCTGGGGCCACGAAACGCTGTACTGGGTGGGCGACACGCACGGAGCAAGAGCTGTGTTGGGTGATGGCGGGCGCATGCGGGCGGTGCCACTGGGACCTTCGGTGGAGCCTCCTATGGAGCCACGAAGCGCTGTACTGGGTGGGTGAAACGTAGGGAGCAAGGGCTGTGCTGGGTGGTGGCGGACGCATGCGGGCGGTGCCACTGGGACCTTCGGTGGAGCCCCCTATGCGGCCACGAAGCGCTGTACTGGGTGGGTGAAACGCAAGGAGCAAGGGCTGTGTTGGGTGGTGGCGGACGCATGCGGGCGGTGCCACTGGGACCTTCCGTGAAGCTCCCTCTGGGGCCACGAAACGCTGTACTGGGTGGGTGAAGCGCAGGGAGCAAGGGCTGTGCTGGGTGGTGGCGGACGCATGCGGGCGGTGCCAATGGGACCTTCCGTGGAGCTCCCTATGGGGCCACGAAGCGCTGTACTGGGTGGGTGAAACGCAGGGAGCAAGGGCTGTGCTGGGTGGTGGCGGACGCATGCGGGCGGTGCCACTGGGACCTTCGGTGGAGCCCCCCCTATGGGGCCACGAAGCGCTGTACTGGGTCGGTGAAACGCAAGGAAGAAGGAGGAGGGAGGGGAGGCGGGGGAGGAGGAGAAGAGGAAAGGAGGAGAGGAACGCGGGGACCGTCCCGTCAAAACGAGGACCCAACTCCACAGGATGGTTGGGAATAACAGCCAATCCTCCGCACAAGACGATCAACCGTAAATCGTACACGTAATGGTTTGAGCACGTGTGTGATAACCTAACCGGACAAGAACGGGAAGCGTCGCTTTAGTCCACCAAGCATGTGGAATCTGCTCTGTTGTTGTTACGCCGCGAAGGTATGCCGTGGCGCGCGTGTCGGCGTGCGTGCGGGGTGTGTTTTGCTGTGTTCCTGTGTGTTCTGCCGTGCTCCTGTTATGCCGTGCTTGTGTTCTGCCGTGCCTCTGTGTGCTCTGTATGTTCTGCCGTGCTCCTGTATTCTGCCGTGCAGATCGTCGCGGTGGTCGTTTTGGCGGAGCTTCTGGGCGCGCACGGCAGAAAAAGACAAGAAACACGGCAGAATAGGCCCGAAAAGCGAAGGAGCACGGCAGAAAAAGACCAGGATCACAGCAGAATAGACCCCAAGAGCAAAGGAGTACGGCAGAATAAACCCCAAAAGCGAAGGAGCACGGCAGAATAAGACCATGAACACTGTAGAATAGACCCCAAGAGCAAAAGAGTACGGCAGAATAGACCCAAAAAGCAAAGGAGCAAGCAGAAGAAGACCGGGATCACGGCAGAATAGGCCCCAAGAGCTAAGGAGCACGGAAGAAAAAGACCAGGAGCACGGCAGAATAGACCCCAGGAGCTAAAGAGCAGGGATGAATATGCCCCAAGTGCGAAGGAGCACGGCAGAGAAAGGCCAGGAGCACAGCAGAATACACCCCAAAAGCCAAGGAGCACGGCAGAAAATTACCAGAATAAGCACCAAGAGCGAAGGAGCACGGCAGAAAAAGACCAGGAGCACGGTAGAATAGACCCCAAGAGCTAAGAAGCACGGCAGAATAGGCCCCAAGAGCGAAGGAGCAAACCAGAAGAAGACCAGGAACATGGCAGAAAGACTAAATAACTCGTCATTTTCGGCAGACTCCAGGGCGCTGCTGGAGCCATCTTGGGCTCCTCTGGGGGCTCTCATCTCTTCGTCTTGAAGCACTTCGAAAACGATGTGGAGGCGATGTTGCGAACATCTCATTTGTTGAGGATGTCCCCAGCGAAATGATCAGTTTCTGCTGTGCTCCTTTTTTCGGTCTGCCGCGCCCCTCCCGATTTCCTGCGGATGCCCCGAGCGAAAGCGCAATGTTTTATATGAGAAGTGGTAACACAGCTTTTCTAACAAATCATTTGTTCGAGGATGTCTCGGGCGAAACGCTAATTTTCATGCACAACAGAATCCTTTACATTTTTCGACATCCCGATGTTCTGAGGATGTCTCGAACGAACATGTCACTTGTTTACAGAAAACGTCTTAAACGATAGCCTCCAACACCTCCATATTCGGAGGATGTCTCGAGCGATATCGCTGCTTGTGGGAATCCGCCAACGAAAAATTCGGTGCAGCGCCGAACCCCATATAGTCCACCAAATATGTGGAAAATGCTCTGTTTTTGTTATGCCGCGCAAGTATGCCGTGGCGCGCGTGTCGGCGTGCGTGCGGGGTGTGTTTTGCTGTGCTCCTGTGTGTTCTGCCGTGCTCCTGTTCTGCCGTGCTTCTGTGTTCTGCCGTGCCTCTGTGTGCTCTGTGTGTTCTGCCGTGTTCCTGTATCTGCCGTGCGGATCGTCGCGGTGGTCGTTTTGGCAGAGCTTCTGGGCGCACGCGGCAGAAAACGATGAGGAGCACGGCAGAATAGGCCCCAAGAGCGAAGGAGCACGGCAGAGAGAAACAAAGAACACGGCAGAATAGACCCCAAGAGCAAATGAGTACGGCAGCATACACCCAAAAAGCTAGGGAGCACGGCAGAAAATGCCCAGGAGCACGGCAGAATAGACCTCAAGAGCTAAGGGGCAGGCAGAAAAAGACCAGGAGCACGGCAGATTAGGCCCCAAGAGAGAAGGAGCACGGCAGACAAAGACCAGGAGCACGGCAGAATAGACCCCAGGAGCTAAGGAGCAAGGCTGGATATGCCTCAAGTGCGAAGGAGTACGGCAGAGAAAGACCAGGAGCACGGCAGGATAGACCCCAAAAGCTAAGGAGCACGGCAGAGAATGACCAGGAGCACGGCAAAATTGGCCCCAAGAGCGAAGGAGCACGGCAGAAAAAAACAGAAGCACGCCAGAGTAGACCCCGAGAGCTGAAGGAGTGCGGGAAACTAGACCCCAAGAGCGAAGGAGCAAACCAGAAAAAGACGAGGAGCACGGCAGAATAGAACCCAAGAGACAAGGAACACGGCAGAATATGCCCCAAGAGCGAAGGACCACGGCAGAAAAAAAAGCAGGAGCACGGCAGACAAAGACCAGGAGCACAGCAGAATCGGCCCCATGAGCGAAGGAGCATGTCGCAAACAAACCTGGAGCATGGCATAATAGACTCCAAGTGCCGCCGAGTACGGCAGAAAAAAAGACCAGGAGCACGGCAGAATAGACCCCAAGAGTTAAGAAGCACGGCATAATAGGCCCCAAGAGAGACAAAGACGCCAGAAAAAGACCAGGAGGACGGCAGAAGATGCCCCAAGAGCTAAGGACGACGGCAGAAAAGACCGAAACGCAGCAGAAAAGGCCCGAGGAGCCAAGGAGTACGACAGAAAAGATCAGGAGCACGGCAGAATAGGCCCGAAGAGCGAAGGGGCAAACCAGAAAAAGACGAGGAGCACGGCAGAATAGGCCCGAAGAGACAAGGAGCACGGCAGAAGATGCCCCAAGTGCGAAGAAGCACGGCAGAAAATGACCAGGAGCACGGCAGAATAGACCCCCAAAGCTCAGGGGCACGGCAGAAAAAGACCAAGACCACGGCAGAATAGACCCCAGAGCTAAGGAGCACGGCAGAAAAAGACCAGGAGCACGGCAGAATATGCCCCATGAGCGAAGGAGCACGGCAGAAAAAAAACAAAGAGCACGACAGAATAGACCCCAAGAGCTGAGGAGCACGGCAGAATAGGCGCCAGGAAAGAAGGAGCATTGCAAAACACCACCAGTGACCAGGAGCACGGCAGAATAGACCGCGAGAGCTAAGGAGCACGGCAAGATAGATGCAATAATACAGCATAATACGCCCCAAGGAAGAAGGAGTATGCAAGAAAAACACAAGGAGCACGGCAGAATAAACCCCGAAAGCGAAGGAGCACGGCAGAATGTGCCCCAAGAGCTAAGGAGCACTGCAGAAAACGACCAGGAGCACGGCATCATAAGCTCCAATAACAAAGGATTGTGACAGAAACTGGCCAGGAGCATGGCAGAATAGGCTAGAAGAGCGAAGGAGCACGGCACAAAAAACAAGGAGCATTTCAGAATAGACCCCAAGAACGAAAGAGCACGGCAGAATAGACGTCAAGAGCAAAGGAGCACTTTTTTCGCCGGTCATGCTCCGCCCAATTGTTTTGAGGATGTATGCAGCGAGAACGCGATTTTAAACATGAGAGGTATTGAAACCGCCACTCCGAGATATCATTTTTGTTAGGATGTCTCAGGCGAGACGCTAGTTTTTGAACATCTGTCGAATTCGCGGGTTCCCATGTTTAAGGGATGTCTCAGGCGAAACGCTCATGTTTGATGAAATCGATGTTGTGAACATTTCATGTTTGTAAGGATGTCTCAGGCGAAATCGCCATTTTGGATCGTCTCGAGGGCGCTCCTGGGGGTCAAATTTGGGCTTGTTTGGGGCCTTTGGGGGCCTTCTTGATGCCTTACAAAACCGTTACAGTCCGATGTTACACACATTCATTGTTTCAGGATGTCCCTAGCGAAATCGTCATTTTTAGATGACTGGCTTAAACCATCTAGAAGCCTTCTCAGGAGCGATCCCCAGACGATGTTAAAACAGCAGTTTTCAAAACGATGTTGTTCGATTTGTTATTTTTTGAAGATGTCCCTAGCGAAATCATTATTTTCAGCAACCTTACGGGCGCTCTTGGGGCCATGTTGTGGCCTTCTGTTGCTTCCTGATGCCCTCCTAAAATCATTATGATGCGATTTCGCACGCATCAATGTTTTGAGGATGTCCCTAGCGAAATCGACATTTTTTGAAGGCTGTCTTGGGCCGTCAAAACTATGTGAGAACAACAGTTTTCAAGTCGATGCTGGTGTATGTTTTCATTTTTGAGGATGTCCCTAGCGAAATCGCTATTTTCGGAAGTCCCCCAATCGTTCTGACAGCCATCTTGACGTGCTTTTTGGCCTCTCATTTCCTCATCTTGAGGCACTTCGAGAACGATACCAAGACGACGTTGAGGACATCTCATTTGGTTGAGGATGTCCCTAGCGAAATGCAAATTGTCTGCCGTGCTCTTCGTTCTGGTCCGCCTTGCTGCCGCTCGTTTTCTGAGAGAGAGCGTGATCCACCGCCGCTTTACTGTGGAAAATTGCCAACCTTTTCCTCCGGAACCCGGGGGTCTCCCCCCCCCCCTCCGAAAATTCCCCCCCCCCCTCCGAAATCCCCCCCCCCCCCTGCTGGAACCCCCGCCCCCCCCCACCCCCTCCTCCCGGCAAACCCCCCTCCCCCTCCCCCTACCCCCCCCCCCCCCCTCCCCCCCCTCGAAAACCGGGGGGTCACTACCGGTTCGAACCCCTCCCCCCCCACCCCCCCTCCCCCCCAGGATCCGGAAAACCGGGGGGGTCACTACCGTTGGAACCCACCCCCCCCCCCCCCCCCTCGAAAACCGGAGGGGGGTCACTACCGGGTTCGACTCCCCCCCACGCACCGCCAGCAAACGACTCCCGGTCCCTACCACCGCTCGCATGACATCCCCCACTGTTGTTCCCAGCACCACTGTCCTCACCACCACTGCCCCCGCTGGTTCCACCACCGTCCCTATTGTCCCCACCAGTGCCCCCACCACTGTCGCACTGTCCCCACTGTTCCCACAACTGTTCCCACCACGGTTCCACTCTCCCCACTGTCTCCACGGACCCAACCACTGCCTATCCCCACTGTCCCCACTGTCCCACTGACTCCTCCGCTGTCCCACTGAGCTGTCCCACTGTTCCACCACTGTCCCCACTGTCCCCACTGTCCCCACCACTGTCCCCACTGTACCTCTGTCCCATTGTCCCACCGCCGTCCTCGCCGACGCCTTTACCAGTGTCCCCACCACCATTGTACCCTCCACTGTCCGAGTGTTTCCACCTCATTCCCACTGTCCCCACCACCACCGTTCCCACCACTGTCCACTGTCCCCCCTGTTCCCACCATTGTCCCCACCACTGTCCCCACCACTACCGTCCCCACCGCTGTCCCACTGTCCCCCGCTTCCCACACTGTCCCGACTGTCCCCTCACCACTGTCCCGCCAACACCGGTCCCACGCACTGTCCGCACCCCCCCCGGTTTTTTCGAGGGGGCGGGGGCGGGTTCGAACCGTATGACCCCCCCCCCTCTTTTTTCATGATTGAGCTTGGGGTGGGGGGAGGGGTTCGAACCGGTAGTGACCCCCCCGGTTTTCCGGAGGGGGGGGGGGGGGGAGGGGTTCGAACCGGTAGTGACCCCCCCCGGTTTTCCGCCAGCAGCGGTAGAACACGCTCTTTCTTTTCTGAGGATGTCCCTAGCGAAATCGCAATTCTTAACATAAGAGTTAGTTAAAGACTTCAGTCGTCATCTCATTGGTTCGAGGATGTCCCGAGCGAAACGCAAATTTTCACAGACGACGACATTTCGCTGTCATCAACTTTCCGAGGATGTCTCGAGCGAAACGCTTGTTTTTGTTAAACGCGATGTCGCGACGATCTCATTTTTGTGAGGATGTCTCACGTAAAATCGCCATCCCGAGGAATCCGCTAAGCCTGGTACACCGTGCGCTCCGCCACCCCCTATAGTTAAGAGATCTCTTACTGATATGAGGAGGATTCAGCCAAAACGTCCAGCTCGCTTCTCGTTCCTCGAAGACGCTTCCCGTCATTCACTACCTAAATCGTTCGCTAAAACATACGGTCGAAGTAATTATGTAGCGGAATATATGACTGATTCGTCTGAGCGTCTCGGGATTTCTTGTGCAATCTTCAAACGTCCACGCGAAATCTCAAACAGTGAAATCCGCCGACCCGTTGGGGCCACGGCGTGTGAGATGCTCCCCCCTCCCCAAACCCCTCTCCCGGGGGCCCGGTCCAGCCAGTTTGGAAGGGGGGGGGGGGGGGCAAAGGTGCCAGCCGCACAATTGGAGCCTCAGGAGGCTCCAAAACGGGCCAAAAAGGTTCAAAAGGATCCCAGAACGGTCCAAGAGAGCTACAAGTCGACGAGAGATCGCTCCAACACGCCGAAGATTGCCTCCAGACAGCCCCATCAGTCCCCAAGACTCTTGAAAAAGTACTACGGCGCGCCCCGCGAAGGCCCTTCCAGAAGCAGAAATCGTCAAATTCCCTGGGGAAAGCGTACATTTTCAGCACATTCGCCTTTGGGGCTTCCACGCGGCCCACGACGGCCCAAGAAGCCTCCAACATCGACCCTCCGCAGCCCAAGAGGCCCCCAAAAAGGCTCCACGACGGCTTCCAGGCGATCCACGAAGGCTCCAGACACCATAGCAACGGCCCGGGAGAGCCGCAGGACGGTCCCAAGTGGGCTCCAAAAGGGGTCAACAGGGTCCCCAAAGGCTCCTCGGCCCACGCGGGAGACGATTCGGCCCAAACCGCCCAAAATTGCCTCCAGACGGCCCCATAGGCCTCCAAGACGTTTCCACGAGGCGCTCCAAGAAGTCCTCCAGAAGCAAAAACCGCCCCATCCCCGAAGGAAAACACAGATGCTTTCCACGAGGCGCTCCAAGAAGTCCTCCAGAAGCAAAAACCGCCCCATCCCCGAAGGAAAACACAGATGCTCAGTACAGTTGCCTCTGGGGCTTCCACGGCCACGATACCTACAACGGCCGAGTAAACCTCCAAGTTCGACCCCCGACACCCCAAGAGGCTCTCAAAAGGGCTCCACGACGGCTTCCAGGCGCACCACGAAGGGCCCCAGAGACCACGTGATCGGCCGAGGACGGTCGCAGGACGGCCCCGCGAGAGCTCCACAACGGGCCAAGAGGGTCCCCAGAGGCCTTCTGGACGGCCCACGAGGGGGGACGATTCGGTCAAATTCGCCCCCAGCTTGCCTGCAGACGATTCCCCATAGGCCCCCGAGACGTTTGAAAAAGCTACTGCGAGGCGCTCCACGAAGGCCTCCAAAAGCAAACATCGTCCCACGCCCGAGGGAAAGCATACATGTTCAATACATTCGCCTCTTGGGTTTCCACGAAGCCTGCAACGGCCCAGGAAGCAACCAGCATCGACCCCGTATAGCCTCAGGATCTTTTCAAGATGTTCCCAGAACGGCCTCCAGGCGCCCCACGAAGGCCCCAGAAACCATAGCAACGGCCCTGGAGAGCAGCAAGACGGTCCCAAGAGGGCCCCAAGACGGGCCAAGAGGGTTCTTAGAAGGCCTCCTGGTCGGGCCAAGTCGTTCAACAGTGCACCAAGTCGTCCAACATGGCCTCCCGACAGCCCACAGGCCCCCAAGACGCCTCAAGACGCTACCCAGAGGCGCCCCGAGAAGCCTTCCAGAAGCAACAACCGTCCCATTCTCGATGGAAAGCACTATTTCCAACGCGTTCGCCTGTTGGCCTTTCACGCGGCCCCTGAGACCCATTGCACGCCCCAACACGCCACCAAGAGGTGGCCCAAGAGGCCCTCCAGAAGCAAACATCGGCCCGTTCCCTAACGGAAACGTCCAAATTTAGCACATTCGTTTCTTGGCCTTTCGCGAGGTTCACAGCAACCCAGGAAGCCACCAAATCAATTCAAGGAAAGCCCATATGCCTCCAAGAGGGCTCCCAGACGGCCCAAAAGGTCCCCAAGAGGGCCCCCGCAGCCACCGAGGAGGGCCCCAGAACGGTCCCAAAGGGCTCCCCCGACGGCCCCAAAGGGCTACGACTCGTGAAGAGATCGCTCCAAGAGGCCCGACATTGCCTCCGGACGGCCCTGGAGGGCCCCCTGCACGCCCATGCACAGACCATCGCCTGAGGTATAAGCATAGCTCCTCCTCCCCCTATCCTCCTCCTCCTCCTCCTCCTCCTCCTCCTCCTCCTCCTCCTCCTCCTCCTCCTCCTCATCATCATCATCATCATCATCATCATCATCATCATCATCATCATCAACCTCCTCTCCTCCTGTTGCTCCTCCTCCGCCTATTCTCCACCACCACTCCACCTCCACCCACTGTTCCTCCTCCTCCTCCTCCTTCACCTCCTACACTCCTCCTGCTCCTCCCTCCTCCTCCTTCCTTCCTCCTACCTCCTCCTCCTCCTCCACCTCCTCCTCCTCCTCCTCCTCCTCCCTCCTCCCCACCTCAGGGGTAGACGAAGCCAATCTTGCGCCCTCGGCAGGCCCAATCTGCAAACGGGGGCAATCTGCGAGGGGAGCCAACGCGAATCCGTCTGGCTAATAACCCAAATCCTCAATTTGCCCAGGCCAGATAGGCCCTTGTGGCCCAATCCAAACTTGCCAGTCCTGCCTTTAAATCTATACCCCCCCCCCCAAAAGCCCATTTTGCCCCTCACTCCCCCCCCCCCCCCCCCCCCCCCCCATTTCCCCCCCCGCCACTCCTCCTCCTCTCCTCATCCTCCTCCTCACCCTCCTCCTTCTGTTCCTCCTCTCCCCCCTCCTCTTGTTCCTCCCTCTCCTCCTTCTGTTCCCTCCTCGCTCCTGCTCCTTTCGGGGTCAACCTCCTCCTCCTCCACCTCCTCCTCCCTCCACCTGCTCTGTTCCATTCTCCTCCTCCTCCTCCTCCTCCCTCCTCCCTCCTCCTCCTCCTCCTCCTCCTGTTCCTCCTCCTCCTGCTCCTGTTCCTGCTCCTCCTCCTCCTCCTCCTCCTCCTCGTCCTCCTCCTCCTCCTCGCAACCTTGAAGCTGCGGACACGTTTGGTCCATGCCCTCGTCCTCCTCCTGCTCCTCCCCTGAGCTCCAAGCGTTTAAATGCTGTTCACACCAGGCGGTTGCGCTTGGACTCGGGCCCCGAGGTCCGCCGACCCCCTGGGGCCACGGCGTGTGAGATGCTCCCCCCTTCCGGGAGCCCAGTCGGCCGGTTTGGAAGGGGGGAGAGGGGCAAAGGCGCCGGCCGCACACTTGCAGCCTCAAGGGGCCCCAAGACAAGCCAAAAAGGTCCCAAAGCCTCCCTGCACGGACCAAGAGAGCTACGAGTCGACGAAGGATCGTTCCACAGCGCCGAAGATTGCCTCCCGATGGCCCCAGAAGGCCCCCAAAGGCCCAAGAAGCCACCAAGACGCCCTCCAGAAACAAAATCGTCCTATTCCCTACTACGGACAAAACATATAGTTTGAACACACTCGCCTCTTGGCCTTTCACGAGGCCCACAACGGCCCAAGAAGCCTCCAAGAGCGACCCCATCAAGAGGCCCCCAAGAAGGCTCCAAGACGGCCAGCGAGGGCCCGCGAAGGCCCCAGAAACAACCGCAACGGCCCAGGAGAGCCGCAGGACGGCCTCAAAAGGGCCCCGAACTGGGCCAAGAGGGTCACCATCCCCAAAGGCCTCCTGGACGGCCAACAAGGGTTACGAGTCGTCGAGAGATCGCTCCAAGACGCTCCAGATTGCCTCCCAGCGGTCCTACAGGCCCCCAACACGCCCCCAAAAACCAGCCGGAGACGTCCCAAGAGGCTTTCCAGAAGCAGAGAGCGTTTCATTTTCTATGGACAACATACATTTCCAGCACGTTCGCCTCCTCGGCTTTCACGAGGCCCGCGACAGCCCAAGAAGCCTTCCAGATCGACCCAATACGACCCAAAACGGCTCCCACAAGGACTCCAAGACAGCCCAAATGGGCGCCGAGAGGTCCCAGAAGCCACCAAACCGACCCAGGACGGCCTCAGGACGGCCCGAAAAAAGTCCCCACATGGGTCCCGCAAGGCTCCCCCGACGGCTCCAGAGCGCGAATTACGACTCGTGACGAGATCGCTCCCAGACGCCCGCCATTGCCTCCAGCTGACCCCTGAGGCCCCGTAGACGCCCCAACACGCCACCAGGACGCGTCCCAAGAGGCCCGGCAGAACCAAACCTCGACCCCTTCCCGAAGGGAGACGTCTAAGTTTAACACATTCGCTTTTTGAGCTTTCGCGGGTCCCACAGCAGCCCAAAAAACCCCCCAAATCAACCCACAAGCCCCCGCATGCCCCCAAGAAGACACAAACGGGCCCCAACAGGGCCCCCGAAGCCACCAGGGAGAGCCCCAGGACGGCCTCAAGTGGAGGGTAAGAAGGGAAACCCGAATGGAGAATTCGAGCACTTCGCCCCGAGAAAAAATGGAAGGGGCGCCTGAATGCACCCAAGAGGCCCTGACGGGGTCCCCAATGCCCCCTAATGGCCCTGGGGCCCGGAGGCGGCGCTTCGACAACGAAAACCACTAAACACTAATAGAAACTGACTCACTTTTTGCAAAGCGAAATTTCTTCTCCATCCTCTGCAAAATTACCCTGTGACGTACCCAACCCATTTGTATCAATGGGAAACGCGAGTTGGCCGAGACTTGTTATGGACAAACAACCTTGATGTGTAGGCCTACTTGGGAGGCGTCCCCCACTGTGCTGGGCCCCCGCCCAGGCCTTCGACAGTGGCGACAGTTTCACAGATCGCAGCCCCCCAGGGATGGCGAGGTCGAATTTGAATCTGCGGTGTGTACCCACTGTGCTGGGCCCCTCAGCAGGCTTCGAAAGTGGCGGCAGCTTCACAGATCGCAGCCCCCCAGGGATGGCGAGGTCTAATTTGAGCCTGTGGTGTGTACCCACTGTGCTGGGCCCTTCAGCAGCCCTCGAAAGTGGCGACAGTTTCACAGATCGCAGCCCCCCATGGATGGCGAGGTCTAATTTGAATCTGCGGTGTGTACCCACTGTGCTGGGCCCCTCACAACAAAAACAACCAAGCAGGCCTCGAAAGTGGCGACAGCTTCACAGATCGCAGCCCCCCAGGGATGGCGAGGTCTAATTTGAATCTGCGGTGGGTACCCACTGTGCTGGGCCCCCCAAGCACGCCTCGAAAGTGGCGACAGCTTCACAGATCGCAGCCCCCCAGGGATGGCGAGGTCTAATTTGAATCTGCGGTGGGTACCCACTGTGCTGGGCCCCCCAAGCACGCCTCGAAAGTGGCGACAGTTTCACAGATCGCCGCCCCCCAGGGATGGCGAGGTCTAATTTGAATCTGCGGTGGGTACCCACTGTGCTGGGCCCCCCAGCAGGCATCGAAAGTGGCGACAGTTTCACAGATCGCAGCCCCCTAGGGATGGCGAGGTCTAATTTGAATCCGCCGTGGTTACCCACTGTGCTGGGCCCCTCAGCAGCTCTCGAAAGTGGCGACAGTTTCACAGATCGCAGCCCCCCAGAGATGGCGAGGTCTAATTTGAATCTGCGGTGGGTACCCACTGTGCTGGGCCCTCCAGCAGCCCTCGAAAGGTTGGCAACAGTTTTTTTTCACAGATCGCAGCCCCCCAGGGGATTTGCGGGGTCTAACTTTAAACCTGCGGTGGGTAAACCCACGTGTATTGGGTGGGCCCCTCAGCAGGCCTCGAAAGTGGCGACAGTTTCACAGATCGCAGCCCCCCAGGGACGGCGAGGTCTAATTTGAATCTGCGGTGGGTACCCACTGTGCTGAGCCCCCCAGCAGGCCTCGAAAGTGGCGACGGTTTCACAGATCGCAGCCCCCCAGGGATGGCGAGGTCTAATTTCAGTCCGCGGTGTGTACCCACTGTGCTGGGCCCCCCAGCAGGACTCGAAAGTGGCGACAGTTTCACAGATCGCAGCCCCCCAGGGATGGCGAGGTCTAATCTGAATCCCCGTAGGGCGTCACTCCGCTGGGCCCCCCAGCAGCTTCGAAAGTGGCGACAGTTTCACAGATCGCAGCCCCCCAGGGATGGCGAGGTCACATTTGAATCCGCCGTGGGTGCCCACTGTGCTGGGCACCCCAGCAGGCCTCGAAAGTGGCGACAGTTTCACAGATC
>CAUYUJ010017560.1:815832-881709 GCA_963575745.1 Prorocentrum cordatum
TGATATCATGGCCCACGCCATGATATCCACCCCCCTAGTTATCACCCCCCTCTTTGCCGCCCCCGAAGACAAGCTGTGGCACCATGTGCACCCGTACAGGGTGCGGCCACGAGAACGGGCCAGACTTCCGCAAGCGTATCCATCTGCCCAGACTGGCTTGTGCCTGGACGCCCACCAACACTCGGGAAGCAGAAGACATCCCGGCAGGTCAGCAGGAGACACTCGTCAACCCAGCAGCCGAGTCACCCTACATTCCTCCTCTTCCACGCTCCTCACGAGAGATGAAAGATGAGAAAGATGAAAAAGCTCGGCGTCGTGATCATAACGAGCGTTCCCTATAGTAACAGACAGACCGTCAACTGAGTCCGACCGATCAGAAGTGAACTCCAGCACATGAGAATGGGGCGGACATATAGGCGGTAGTGAAGCGGCACAAGGAGCGCTGGCGGCGGTGAGGCGAACAGGGGAGAACCGCGCTCGCTTTGGAAGGGGAGCCAAGGTTCGTCACACCGTCTGAAACCTTCACGCCCCTTAATCAAATGCGGTGAGGGGGCTCGCGATACCCTGTGCAACAAAGAGTATAAATACTGACCGCTTTCAAAACTAAGGGAAAAGTTGTATCATCAACGCCAGGGGCAGTACAACATAACATCCTTCACACAATGACACTGTCTGTCGATCATTCGTTATCTCACGGTGCACGCTGGCGACCCCTCTGGTGCAGTGCAATGGTGAGTCAGGCTTGTGTTGCACCACGTATTCACACAGGCGTTCATCGATGTGTTATGAATTGTGGCTGGCGGTTCATGTGCAAGCGAAAATACGTAGCACCCCGCAAATGCGGATAAGAGTGAGGGGGCGGTGGGGACGTCGGCTGAGACTCTGGAGAAGCCCGCCGCAGGCGCCAAAGCTTCATAAATTATACAACGAGCTGGCCGCAGGCGCCAACTATTTCTTCAAACCAATGTAGATCGGTCGCGGGTGGGTCGCGGGTGGGTCGCGGGTGGGTGGCGGGTGGGTCGCAAGTGGGTCGCGGGTGGGTGGTGGGTGGGTCGCGGATGGGTCGCGGGGTGGGTCGCAGATAGGTCGCGGGTGGGTCGCGGGTGGGTCGCGGAGTGGGTCGCGGGGTGGGTCGCGGGTGGGTCGCGAGTTGGTCGCGGGGTGGGTCGCGGGGGGGTCGCGGGTTGGGGTGGGTCGTGGAGTCGCGGGGTGGGTCGCGGAGTGGGTCGCGGGGTGGGTCGCGGGGTTCGGGGTGGGTCGCGGGGGAACAACAACAACAACAACAACAACAACAACAACAACAACAACAACAACAACAACAACAACAACAACAACAACAACAACAACAACAACAACAACAACAACAACAACAACAACAAGAACAACAAGAAAACAACAACAACAACAACAACAACAACAACAACAACAACAACAACAACAACAACAACGACGACGACGACGACGACGACGACGACGACGACGACAAGAACAACAACAACAACAACAACAACAACAACAACAACAACAACAACAACAACATTAACAACAGCAGCAGCAACAACAACAACAAGAACAAGAACAACAACAACAACAACAACAACAACAACAACAACAAACAACAAACAACAAACAACAAACAACACCACCACCACCAACAACAACAACAACAACAATCAGTTTAAGACTGTTCGCTCTTATATGCTCGAGTGTCCAACAACGCGTATTTCCCAAACCCTCGATACCCGCCCTCTTCGTCTTCGATCGAAACCCTTTTGGAGGGATACCTTTCTTCCCTGCAGGCCGGGCCCCGGCAAGCGGCGGGGCGGCCGCGGACCGTCGGCCTGGCCAGCGGCAGCGCTAATCGGCGGGGCGGCCGCGGACCGTCGATACGACCCCAAGAGGGACGGACAGGGGACCGATCACGACGACGACGACGACGACGACGACGACGACGACGACGACGGCAACGGCGACGACGGCGACCACGAGCGAAAAGGAGAGCGAGAGAGAACGACAGCGGGGCCCCGAACGGGCACGAAGTAGGCCACGAAGGGCGGCACCGGGGACACGAAGGGAATGCGTATGGGGCCACGAAGAATTCGAACGAGCGGGGGCCACGAAGTGCATATAATGCGGGCCACAGAAGGCAACTATAGGGCCACTGAGGGTAGCAACTGGGCCACGTAGGACAATGAGGGGGACACTAATGGCGACAGCGGGGCCACGAAGGGCATGCACATGGGGCCACAACGGGCGCGACTCCTGGGTGCCTGGGTGTCGGGAGCGCGGCGCTTGGGCAAATTGCAGGAAATTCCAACGCAAGGCTATTCTTCAGTAAGTTGCAAGCAAGTCTCCAGCGAGAGCGCGACTCCAGAGCCCAGGAGAGCGATTCCTGAATAAATTGTAAGGAAGTCCCAAGCGAGAGCGCGATGCCTGAGGAAGTCTCGGGCGGGAGCGGGGGTGCTGCCTAAATTGCAAGGAAGTCTCAGGTGGGAGCCGTTGTTGTTGTAACCCGGGGGCCAGGGGCCCAGTTTGAGCAGGAAGACTTTCCCTGTCAAAAAAACCGGATGCGAGCGTCGAGGGACACACTTTGATTGAGAAAAAACAGTCTGCACTGGTGTGGGGATCAACAATAATTATTCTTCACAAATGAGAATTCAACAACAACAACAACAACAACAACAACAACAACAACAACAACAACAACAACAACAACGCAACAAGCAGAATCCTCACCACGATTTCTCACTTCAGCCACGCACCCAGGGACAATGAATGACCGTTCGGCCCCCTCACTCTGACCATACCCATAACCCATTATTATCATGGGCTATGTGTGATTCCCGCATGTCCAAGACAAAGAAACAAAAACAAAGTTGCTCCGCCAGTTGTGTCCCTGCCAGATGTAAGTTGCGCTGGGCTCGAACGTTGCATTCTCGCAACTACACGCACGTCGCATTCTCACAACACCACTGTGGCATTGGCAACACCACTGATGTGAGCTGGTTTACAGTCGGGGTCGTGGGCGGCTTTCTGCACCGACCTGGGACAAAGCAGTCGGGGTCCCTCCGGCAGCACTGCCGCACTGGGCGGCGTGCGCTCGCAGACTCTCATTTGACTCTGATTGGCTGTTGCCTGATGATATGGTGCCCAGACAAGGCTCCAACGCTACCTGCACCAGATGAAACGTTCCAGGATTCTGGCAGGCCCACACCGCGGGACAGCAAGAAGGGTCCCGACCAGGCTGTGCCAGCTCAGAAGGCACCGACTCCTCAGAGGCGCGATGCTCCCGCAGGGCCCTCCTGAACCTGGTACTTGCATGCTCGATCCCTCGACGCTCCTCTCCTCCACCTCCTCCTCCTCCACCTCCTCCTCCTCCTCCTCCTCCTCCTCCTCCTCCTCCTCCTCCTCCTGCACAATGGGTCCAAACGTACTCCCCCTTCACCTCCCCGCCCTGCCCCGCCACGAAACAGCGACACCCACAGCTGCTGGAGCGCCACCCCCAGATCCCTAGGGCAGCGGTGAGCATGGATGCCCTCCCGCCCTCGAGGGGCGGGCAGACGTCCCTCTCCACCACTCCGCCAGAAGTCGTCGAGATCCCGTGGCGCGGCTCCGAGGCGGTGGATATGGATATGTTGTGGCGGTGGGAACCATGTCCCCGCGGCACCTGCTGGCGTTCCTGCTGGCGATCCCTCCTCAGCGCCGCGGAGCGCCGCTGCCACCCTGCGCATGGCCGCCCCGGCAAGAGCCCGGGAAAGCCTGAGATCACCATCGCCGCCGCTGCCGCCGTCACCGACTTCGCGCCTCGCACGGTCAAGATCATCCATAAGGAAGAAGTGGAGGGATGTAGAGCACTTAAAAGACGTCAAGAAACCATGGGACGTACAGGCGCGATGCTCGTCACCTGACTTTTTCCAGCGGCAGCATGCTCTGCGCAGCCCCGATGCCCTGGAAAAGGCGACACGGGCGGAGGGAGGTTATGTTTCTAACGGCACTATCGCTGGACACGTTCCTTGGGACGCACAGAGACCTGCTAATAATACAGGTCCTCCTTGGAGGCGCGCGTCCGACCCGAACATGTAGTATACCGTTTCGTGGTATATTGTTTCCCGAGCGGTGTGGCCAGAAAGCGCCCGCCACGACGCATATACTGTAAGATTTCTTGGCGCGCGCGTCGCCCCATAGGGGGGCGACGCACACATAGTATAAGTCAGGGCTGAACTTGAACGGTGTTTTTCGTTTTCGTTCTGCTTTCGTTTCCCAGCGTTTTTGTCTCGAATCCACCTTTACCGCAAAACGAAGTCAAAACGATAACGGCCCACAAAATCACCAAAAACACCGTTCAGGTCCAGCCCTGCTGTACGTATGTTGGGGTGATGCCGATTTCTGGAGCTTCATGGTCCCACCTCCTGGCAACGTTAAGCTCGCGCACTCACGCGCTCGCTCTCGCGCCCTGCCGGCCCGGAGGCCGCCCCGGAGCGGGGCGCGCGGCGGAGGCGCTCGGCTCCAGGCGTCTTCTCGCAGCTCGTGGCTGCACTGTGAAGGCGGGCGCCATGTCAGCCCATCTCCTCCTGGGTCGTTCGGTCCGCCGCGCCCTTCCCGCGCGCTCCCATACCAACGCACGCCACTCGGAGGAGGACGGGTGGGAGGAGGAGGAGGAGGAGGAGGAGGAGGAGGAGGAGGAGGAGGAGGAGGAGAAGGAGGAGGAGGAGGGGAGGGGTGGGAGGAGGAGGAGGAGGAGGAGGAGGAGCAGTTCGTGTTCAGAGCGAGACTCGCGCCCGAACGGCAAGCCCGTAGGGCGCTGGCCGTGCAACAGCGCGGTTCCCGTAGTGAACAGGAACGCTTACGGGGACCTGGAAGGGCGGCACGTGAGATGGCAGCGCTTACTCTGATCCTCCGCCTCCTCCTCCTCCTTTTCATCCTCATCCTCCAACTCCTCATCCTCGTCCTCCTCCACCTCCGTGGGCCTCTTGCGGTTATCACGGTGTCCTGCAGGGCTGCGTTGGGGTCCCGCGTGGCTGCGCTGGCTCAAGCCAAAACAATTGTTACTTGAGACCAGTTTTTCCTGGCATGTACAGGACCACGGCAATTTCCTCGTACCACACACCCCTTTCCTGTGTACTTTTTCTTTCGACACCATAGGGATGATTTCTTCGGGCGACCGTCGTGACAAGCGCATAACAGGTACCCCAATCAAGGAACTGCTAGCCAAGCAGCACGGGATCCACAGTTCATTACACGAAATGGATGGAACGGACGGCAACGGCTTGAATACAAGCGTATCGTCAGGAGCAGGGCCCTCTGGCCAACTGCATTGGCCCAAGCCTCGTCCTCTGCCAGGCGCCCCGCTAGCTGGAGGTCCGCCAACGCTCGACGCCATTGGCACATTGATCAAAGACGAGCTGCGTTCGATACAACAAGACATCGCGGCGACCATGGCACGTGGCGTGTCTCAGACTGATCTCCGCACCGCAGTGGAACCAGTACAGAGCACAATCGATGAGTTCAAGACAAGACTGGACGCACTGGAATCTGATTACCACTCACAGACGCAGTCGGCCAGGTCAGCCTCCCACACTTCGACGACGTCGTGGCTGGAAGCCAAAGTTCGGGATCTTGAACTTCAGGTTCGACCATTCGGAGTACGCGCGCCTGCATCGACTCGACACCAGTGGATGGCAATGACAAGCGGTCTATCACAGCAGTGGTCAGCAGTTGATGTGGTTTTTCTTCCTCCACCGCGGCCGCAACATGATATATAGAATATACCGTTTAAAATACTAGTAATAATCAAGGTATTCTTGTTTTGAAAACTTTATATATAATTTTTCTATTTGTATAAATATATTTATATATATAGATATATATATATATATATGTGTGTGTGTGTTCATTCCTATTCTTATATTTTTACTACCCGGAACCCCCCCACACACACACACCGGACCCCCACCCCCAACCGGATCCTTCCCCCAGGGACGCTCCGGACGCCCTTTCGGGCGTTTCGGCGGCCCCCTGGACGCCCTTGGAAAAGGTTCGGTGGCCCTTCCGGGCCTCCCTGGGCGCCTCGCTGGGCCTTGCGAGCCGACTGAAGGCGATTAGAGGGGTCGTCGGAGAGGCGCAAGAGAGACCCAAGACAGCGCAAGAGCGCTCCAAGAGGAACCTCGATGTTCTGAAGACGGCCCAAGAGGCCCCCAAGACACCCCAAGAGGCCGTTAAGAGAGCCCCGAAAAGCCAAAATCGTCACATTCCCTCAGGAAATACATTTGTTGTGCATATCCGCTTTTTGGGTCTTCGCAGCGTCGAAGACGGCCCAATGGGCCCCCAATCTCGCCCCAAGACGGCCCGGGAGGCCCCCTAGAGGGGTTGAAGGCGGCCCAAGGGGGCCCCAAGACTGCCCCAGAGAGCCCCGAGACTGCCCACAAGAAGCCCAAGATGCCCCCAGAAGGCTCCCAAGAGAGACCCACGAAAGCCATGGGATACCTCCAAGAACGCCACTGGAGGCCCGCAAGAGGGCCCCAGATGGCTTCAGATGACCTCTGGAGGGCCCCAGCTCCCCAAGGCGGCCCAAGAAGCCCCCAGGACGGCCCAAGAGTGCCCCAGGACGGCACAAAAGAGCACCAAAAACGACCAGACGGCGTTTTCCTACGAAATACATCAAGCTGACCCGACGATCTTGGTTCCACATGTGAGGCTCGAGGTTTCAGTAGCTACCCGATCGAGAAAGACAGGCAATGGATCTAGATTCGAAATCCGACGATCGAAGATTTCCTGAGTGCCTGGAGCCCTCCAGGCATTCGGGAAGCGATCAAAAATCGATGTTTTCGGAGCTACTGTGACTTCTTCGGCGTGTCATGGGAACGCCCCTTACTTCCTCAAGGACCTTCGCGCGCGAAAAAATCAGTATGATTTCCCCACTCCTGCGCACAAGCGTGCCAGCGCATCGTCCGAAAGCAATGTCAGCAAGCACCCGGGATATCGGAAAAATGGGCGAGTCGCCCGTCCAGGCCTCGAGGTCCTCCCTGCTGAAGAAAGCGATGATGTATTGCTTTGCCAGGAAAACGTCCGGAACAAGGCGCATGGCGCGAAGCGCCAATGCAGTCTTGTTTATATATATATATGAAACAACGCATGAACAGCACGCCCCTGTCGCATGAGAGATCTACTCCAAAGGGGACTTCCGTGATCTTCTCTTTGTGAAGTTCACTGACGAGAACGACCGCGACCGAGCTGTCGGGATGTTACGCAATTCTGATGCTGCGCACGCTGGATCGAAGATCTGGGCTACTCAAGATCGGCCACCTACGTTGCGTGCGACACGGAACTTTCGCTTCGGACTAAAGTATACGTTGAAGGACGACATGAAGAGCGAATGCATCATGAATGTTTCGACTGATGCTTTACCATTGTACGTAGACGTGGGCGGAGCGATTGCCGTGGAGGCGACAGTGGTCGATAACCATCTGGAGCTGAAAGGTTGGACAACTGGACAAACTGGGACGAGCTACAAAAAAAACCAAAACAAAAAAAACACATACAAAAAACGATGAATTTGATCGACAAAAACAGCGCCCTCTTGGACCGACCCTCTGCCAGCATGAGGCGGGCGGTCGAGGGGCGATGCAAAGGCAGCAAAAGAGCTCCAAGCAGGAAGTACGGCCAGATGCCGGAGCTGGCCAGAGCACACCTCAGCTCTCCAGCGCCGCGGCGTGCACGAGACCGGGCAAAGCTTCCCTTGCACGCCCAGCAGCGGAAATTTTGACTACGCCTTCTTATTCGGGAGCCTGTTCAACTACCACCTGCTCTACCACCTGATCTTTCGCCCTCTGGCCGCACCCGCGGACCAAGCTATGGAGATGCACATTGCCTCGGGGCCGACTCTAGCGTTAACTCGGCAACTCCTTCCCCGGGCCAGGGCAAAGCTACCTACTCGGTTCCCTCATCATCACGTGCTCGATCAAGATTTTCTGACCACGACAGATACCATAAAACTGATATTTGTGCACACCGTTGGCAGGAGTCGCACGATGGAAAATGTGGATGCGGCCGCCGGCATTGCAGACTATTTGGCGGCCGATGCATTGGCACTTGGAACGTACAAGGGCTAGGAGAAGACCATCAAAAACTGACAGAGGTCCAACACCACATGAACTAGCAAGGGCTGCCGATTTCAGGTACGCAGGAGACACACGTAGCAAAAGCGCAAAATTTCCTCCGAGATGGCTGTTTGGTGATCCTGTCTGGACGACTGAGTCATATCCAGGGTATCTCCACTCGGGCGCGGGCGTCATGATCACCCCAAGCGCAGCAGATTCGGTGATAAGTTTCAAGCTGCTCGGAGACTGGCTTACGACCTTCAGGGTCAAAACTACAGGAGGGATATATATATATACATACATACACACACAATATTGCATTGGCGCTTCGCGCCATGCACCTTGGTCTTTGAAGTTTGGTGTGCAGGCGGAATTGCAAGAAGGTAAAGCCGACAATTTAGCGATACCTCCTTGTTGCCTTTTCTGGCATCGCCGCTATAATAATGTTATTCGTTATCCTTCCTCCATGCTTTTTTTCTTAATTTTCGCCATACCCTGAGCACTCTCCCCATCCTCCGCAGCTCTTTTTTGCGGAGGTTCCTCCTTGGAGAACCTCTGGGGTCCTCGCAAAAGTTGTTTCGGGCTTTCTTAAGGCCTTCTGGAGGCCTCCTGGGCGTATTCTGGGGGCCTCTGGGGGCTTCCTCGGGCCACCCTGCCTCCAACTGCGGTCTCCCTGAACGACCGGGTCACGATCTGGAATGCTTCGGAGGGTGTTTTGGGGCCATCTTGGGCCGCCATGGGGCTCTCTGAGGGCCATCTTGGACCCGTGTTGTGCCGTTTTGGGGCTCTCTTGGACTGCCCGGAAGCCCTTTCGGATGGTTGTGGGGCGATTTTGCAGCCTCCCAGGCGGCTTCGGACGCCCAGAAGACCGCCGTCTTGGAGCGTCGGGAAGCCGAAAAGAAGAGAACCCCCAAATTCAAAAAAAGAAAAAAAAAACAAAAAAAAAAAAAAAATGATTTGTGCCTCTTGGGGCCTTCTTGGGAGTGCTCTCGGAGCCCTCTTTGGGACTGTCCTGGAGGCCTCTCGGGCCATCTAGAGGTCACGTCGGTCACTCTTGGAGCGCTCTTGTGCTGTCTTGGGGGTCTCTGGGACGTCTCCGATGACCCCCCTGACCGCCTTAGGTGCGCTGGGAAGGCTTGGCAAAACGCCCTGCGAGGCCTGGGGAGCCGCTTCGAGGCCCGTCCAGAGGGTCCCAAAGCCCCAGATCCCGGGAGTCCGGTTTTGGGGGGGGGCCTTTTCGCGTTCCGCACGGATTGTGTATATATATATATAGAGAGAGAGAGGAAAAAAAAAAAAAAAAAAAAAAAAAAAAAAAAAAAAAAAAAAAAAATGTGTATTCCTATTCTTATATGTTTATTACCCGGAACACCCCCACCCACCCACCCCCCAGACCCCCCACCCTAAACTGGATCCTTCCCCCAGGGACGCTCCGGACGCCCTTTCGGACGTTTCGGCGGCCCCCTGGACGCCCTTGGAAAAGGTTCGGTGGCCCTTCCGGGCCTCCCAGGGCGCCTCGCTGGGCCTTTGCGAGCCGACCGAAGGCGATTAGAGGGGTCGTCGGAGAGGCGCAAGAGAGACCCAAGACAGCGCAAGAGCGCTCCAAGAGGAACCTCGATGTTCTGAAGACGGCCCAAGAGGCCCCCAAGACACCCCAAGAGGCCGTTAAGAGAGCCCCGAAAAGCCAAAATCGTCACATTCCCTCAGGAAATACATTTGTTGTGCATATCCGCTTTTTGGGTCTTCGCAGCGTCGAAGACGGCCCAATGGGCCCCCAATCTCGCCCCAAGACGGCCCGGGAGGCCCCCTAGAGGGGTTGAAGGCGGCCCAAGGGGGCCCCAAGACTGCCCCAGAGAGCCCCGAGACGGCCCACAAGAAACCCAAGATGCCCCCAAAGGCTCCCAAGAGAGACCCACGAAAGCCATGGGATACCTCCAAGAACGCCACTGGAGGCCCGCAAGAGGGCCCTAGATGGCTTCAGAAGACCTCTGGAGGGCCTCAGCTCCCCAAGGCGGCCCAAGAAGCCCCCAGGACGACCCAAGAGTGCCCCAGGACGGCACAAAAGAACACCAAAAACGACCAGACGGCGTTTTCCTACGAAATACATCAACCTGACCCGACGATCCTGGTTCCACGTTTGAGGCTCGAGCTTTCAGTAGCTACCCGATCGAAACAGACAGGCAATGGATCTAGATTCGAAATTCGACGATCGAAGATTTCCTGAGTGCCTGGAGCCCTCCAGGCATTCGGGAAGCGATCAACAATCGATGTGTTCGGAGCTACTGCGACTTCTTCGGCGCGTCATGGGAACGCCCCTTACTTCCTCAAGGACCTTCGTGCGCGAAAAAATCAGCAGGATTTCCCCACTCCTGCGCACGAGCGTGCCAGCGCATCGTCCGAAAGCGGTGTCAGCAGGCACCCGCGATATCGGAAAAATGGGCGGGTCGCCCGTCCAGGCCTCGAGGTCCTCCCTGCTGACGAAAGCGATGATTTATTGCTTTGCGGAACAAGGCGCATGGCGCGAAGCGCCAATGCAGTCTTGTACATATATATATATATACATACATACATGGCAGCGCACGGCCCTCACGCGGGGAATGGCTTCGAGCTACGGAAAGCGTTGTACGACAGCGTGGCGAATGCATGGACGACATATTGGAATCACACTTACACGACCGTTCCGGGGAATTTGAACACCAACCTTGGGGAAAAAATGCCAGAAGAATACAATGATATTGGGGAACGCATCATGAAAGTGAATCCTGACTCCAACAGGGAACATATAACAAAAATGCTTGTCACCGCCAATACATGTTTTCCCTGACCACCAGAACATTTGGTCATGTATTACGGACTGGCTCCAAGGGTAGGACCATCCAGCGACATTTCGAACCCTGTTTTTGCACAATTGAATGATTATTCGGTTCACCCCACCGTCTTCCCAAGAATCGCAAATGTTTGGACAAACAGAGATGTAGCACTACCGACACGCAATCCCTTTAGGAAAGCATCACTGAATATTGAATTTGGGAAGCAAGAATCGAAGCCAACAAATCAGTGCTGTTTGAAGAATTGGACAAATTCACCGAGCACTGGCTGGGAGTCCTGCGCATCATTTACGGCCGCGTATCAATGTGATGTTTTTGCGATTACTGTGGACGAAAACGAAGCCGCGCTAGCACAAGCAATGCGCACAACCGCAGGAGTCGCAGTTGTAAATGAGCGACACGGCCCACAACCGCGGATATCAACCAGCACAAAGGAACTGGTCAAGCAAAGGGACTGCGTCAGACAAGCTGGGGGCAAAGCTCGCAAACAAACGCCCAACGAATCGATCAAGAGAGCGGTACGCAGAGACAGAAGGAAATGATTGGAAGCGCAACTGCGAGGGGGGATCGCGGGCAGCAGCGAAGGCATGAAGGAAAACGCCGGGAGTGGCGCCGACCGCGATCAAGAACACATCTGGGGAGCCAGTGGACAGCAATAAACGAGCAGAGACTTCAGCATACTACTTTGAAAAGATGCACTGTGACGCTAAACACGCAGATCGGCATCCACCCGAAGACAATCCTCTGGGAAGGGCGGGGGGGGATGGGGTGGCGATATGGGGCCCGTGCCTTCGCTGCACGTTGCACTCTCGCCTCGGCGCCGCGCACATTTCCTTTCGAACATGACTTTTCCGCCTCGCGACGAACACATTTTTGGCAGCATCATGATAGCGATTGGAGCCTCGCTGGGACTGCGGAGGTCAGCGGGCCTGCGCGCGGCGTCCGTCGTCACCGCCATGGTCGGCAAGGCCGGCGCGCGGCGTCCGACGTCTCCAAAGACTCCTCAATACAAGTGCCTCCATTGGAACTTCTGAATAAGGACTGGTTAGTAAACAGTCCTTGATATAAATTCCGCAATACGAATTCCTCAGAACACATTCCTCACTAACAAAATCCTGGTCAAGCATTCCTTACTGAACATTCCTTCGCGAAGATTCCTTAATCGAGGTAAGTCAATCAAGACTCATGTGTGATGGTTCCTCCCTGGGGATTCCTTGGTGAGGACTCCTTAGTACAAGGCCCTATTATGGAATCCTTCTTCGTCACTTCATTGCAAGGGTTCCTTCGTACAGATTCCATCGTACATTGCCGTGACAAAAGTATTATGCGGTCTTCATTCAACATGACTCAAGACTGGCGGAGTAAACGGAGTGGGCGGAGTAGAAATTACTCCGCGTGGACACGCATCCCGTCCCGTTTTTCATACAGGAATGGGCGGAGTAATGTCCGATCCTGTTTTGAGATAACAATGTTGTTAATTAGAGGTCGACGAATTACTCGGCGGGATCGCGGAGGACGCATGTCAATGTCAGGAATCTTCAGAGGGATAGGAGATTCCACCATATCATAAAACCGCATAATATTTTTGTCACGGCGGCTAAAGATTCCTGAATAAGTAACCCTGAGTAAAGATTCCTTAAGAATGGCTCCTTAGTAAGGACTCCGTGCTACCTACTCTTCAATGATGACTCCCCACTAAGGATTCATGATATTCCTTTCTACAGATTCCCAAGCGGGCCCTTTCGCTTCCCCCGCCCCCCCCCCCCCCCGCGAGCCCTTTAACGACGCGCCCAGGTCGGAGTAGAGAGAGGGAGAGGGCGAGAGAGAGAGAGAGAGCAGAAGAGAAGAGAAGAGAAGAGAAGAGAAGAGAAGAGAAGAGAAGAGAAGAGAAGAGAAGAGAAGAGAAGAGAAGAGAAGAGAAGAGAAGAGAAGAAGAGAAGAGAAAGAGAAGAGAAGAGAAGAGAAGAGAAGAGAAGAGAAGAGAAGAGAAGAGAAGAGAGAAGAGAAGAGAAGAGAAGAGAAGAGAAGAGAAGAGAAGAGAAGAGAAGAGAAGAGAAGAGAAGAGAAGAGAAGAGAAGAGAAGAGAAGAGAAGAGAAGAGAAGAGAAGAGAAGAGAAGAGAAGAGAAGAGAAGAGAAGAGAAGAGAAGAGAAGAGAAGAGAAGAGAAGAGAAGAGAAGAGAAGAGAAGAGAAGAGAAGAGAAGAGAAGAGAAGAGAAGAGAAGAGAAGAGAAGAGAAGAGAAGAGAAGAGAAGAGAAGAGAAGAGAAGAGAAGAGAAGAGAAGAGAAGAGAAGAGAAGAGAAGAGAAGAGAAGAGAAGAGAAGAGAAGAGAAGAGAAGAGAAGAGAAGAGAAGAGAAGAGAAGAGAAGAAAGAGAAGAGAAGAGAAGAGAAGAGAAGAGAAGAGAAGAGAAGAGAAAGAGAGAGAGAGAGAGAGAAAGAAATAAAAGAAATAAAGGAAGAGAGAGAGAGAGAGGAAAGAGAAAACAGAAAAAGGGGGAGAGAAAAAATAGAAAAATGAAAAGGAGAAGGAGAAGGAGAAGGAGAAGGAGAAGGAGACCCCTCCCAGCCGCGGCCGCAGCCGCAGCCCCGACCGCGGCCGCGGCCGCGGCCGCGAGAGAAGAACCACTGCGAAAAAATCGCGAATAATTCCCCCCTTCCAGCCGCGGCCGCAGCCGCAGCCCCGACCGCAGCCGCGGCCGCGGCCGGGAGACGAGAAAAACCACGACAAATTCGCAAAGATTTCCCCATCCCAGCCGCGGCCGCAGCCGCAGCCCCGACCGCAGCCGCGACCGCGGCTGGGGAAAAAAACACCACGGAAAATTCACGACAGCTTCCCCCTCCCAGCCTCCAGCCGCGGCCGCAGTCGCAGCCGCAGCCGCGGCCACAGCCCCGGCCGGGAAAGGAAAACCACTGTGAAAAAATCGCGACCCTCCCAGCCACGACCGCAGCCGCAGCCCCGACCGCGGCCGCGGCCGCGGCCGCGGCCCGGAGAAGAAATGCACCGCGAAAAATTCGCGATAATTCCCCTCTCCCACTCACGGCCGCAGCCGCAGCCCCGACCGCAGCCGCGGCCGCGGCTGGACAAGGAAAACCACAGCGAAAAAATCGCGATAGTTTCCCCCTCCCAGCCACGGCCGCAGCCGCAGCCCCGACCGCAGCTGCGGCCGCGGTCGGGAATTAAAACCACCGCGAAAAAATCCCGATTGATTCCCCCTCCCAGCCACGGCCGCAGCCGCAGCCCCGACCGCAGCCGCGGCCGCGGCCGGGAGAAGAAAACCACCGCGAAAAATTCGCGATTGTCCCCCCCTCCCAGCCGCGGCCGCAGCCGCAGCCCCAGCCGCAGCCGCGGCAGGGAAAAGAAAACCACCGCGAAAAATGCGCGATAGTTTCCCCCTTCCAGTCACGGCCGCAGCCGCAGCCGCGGACGCAGCCGCGGCCGCGGCCGGGAAAGGAAGCCACCGCGAAAAATTCGCTATAATTTCCCCCTCCCAGCCACGGCCGCAGCCGCAGCCCCGACCGCAGCCGCGGCCCCGGCCGGGAGGAGAAAACCACCGCGAAAAATTCGCGACAGTTTCCCCCCCCCCAGCCACGGCCGCAGCCGCAGCCGCGGACGCAGCCGCGGCCGCGGCCGGGAGAAGAAAACCACCGCGAAAAATTCGCGATAGCTCCCCCCTCGCCGCGGCCGCAGCCGCAGCGCCGACCGCAGCCGCGGCCGGGAAAAAAAACACCGCGAAAAATTCGCGATAGTTTCCCCCTCCCAGCTACGGCCGCAGCCGCAGCCCCGACCGCAGCTGCGGCCGCGGTCAGGAGAAGAAAACCACCGCGAAAAAAACACTATAGTTTCCCCTCTCCCAGCCGCGGCAGCAGCCACTGCCGCAGCCGCGGCCGCGGCTGGGAGAGAAGCCACCGCGAAACATTCAACTCCGCCATACAATACATTTTCTTCGTTGTTTTCCCCTTCTCCTCCGCCCCCAATACCGGTGAGAGCGATCAGCCGTCGCCGGCACTTCTGACCGACTCAGTCCTTCGCCGCTTCGCGGCTGGGAGAGAAGCCACCGCGAAACATTCAACTCCGCCACACTATACACTTTCTGCGTTGTTGTCCCTTTCTCCTCCATCCCCAATACTGCTGAGTGCGATCAGCGGTCGCCACTCTTCTGACCGACTCAGTCCTCCATTCTGGTTCTAGTGACCGGCCAGGAGGTTGGCTCTGGCGGCTGCGAACCCGCAACAAGCTAGACATCACCAGAAACTAATCTCATCGGCCCCGGCACTAAAATGCGCACCGAATCCTAGACTACTTCCAGCAACCGCTTGCCCCAGGAACGACTTACTTCCCGCTCTGGCCCTGGCGTCTTTAGGGGCTCTCGCGCCACGTGGTCTTTCTTGGCATTCAGCCTCATGACCATGTGACTATGTCCCAGGGGCGACGTGAGGCCCCAGCAGTAGTGGCAACTGCCCGTACCACCAGTTTGGACGACTGGCCGCGCCGCCGGTTCTTGGGCCCGGTCTCCCGCCAGTTCTTGGGATGGTCGCCCGCCAGTTCTTGGGATGGTCACCCCTTCGGAATTTGGGTCCGGTGCCCGCCACTTCTTGGGTGATCGTGTTGGTCGCCCATGGAGTGGGATTTCCCCCCTCACGTGCGTGCCGAGCAGTTTCATGACATGCTCAGGTCGGAAGAAAGAACAGATTTTTACACATGCGCAGGTCCACACAGCCGCGGCCACGGCCACGGCCACGGCCACGGCCACGGCCACGGCCACGGCCACGGCCACGGCCACGGCCACGGCCACGGCCACGCCACGGCCACGGCCACGGCCACGGCCACGGCCACGGCGACGGCGCCACGGCCACGGCCACGGCAACGGCCACGGCCACGGCCACGACCACGACCACGGCCACGACCACAACCACGGCCACGCCCACGGCCACGGCCACGGTCACGGCCACGGCCAAGGCCACGGCCACGGCCACGGCCACGGCCACCACGGCCACGGCCACCACGGCCACGGCCACGGCCACCACGGCGACCACGCCCACGGCCACCACGCCCACGGTGGCCACGGCCGCGGCCACCACGGCCGCGGCCACCACGGCCACGGCCAGCACGGCCACGGCCGACACGGCCACGGCCACAAGGGCACGGCCACCACGGCCACGGCCACCACGGAAAGATGATGAACTATGCCTGACAGGCAAACTCAGGGGAAACTCGGATGGAGGCTCGTAGCGATACTAACGTGCTAATCGTTCGTCATACTTGGGTATAGGGGCGAAAGACTAATCGAACTTTCTAGTTGCTGGTGCCCTCCGATATTCCCCTCAGGATAGCTATATATATATATATATAAACGTATATATAATACACATACATATATACATGTATACACAAATACATATACATATGCACATATACCTAATATGCGACACGAGCGACATGGGCGCCACGTCGCGCAGTCGGCACAAATACTGATCGCACTCAGCAATCCTCCGCGTTACGAACACATTTACTTTTTCCAGAAGACAAAAAAAAACGTCGGACTGTATCGTCGAGATCACAGGCGAGCTAGAGGACGTCAGTATCTCTGCACCAGTTCTGTTCGTTTCGTTGTTATCTTGTCGGATTAGAAAGTATGTTAATAGACTAAAAAGTAATGAACTATAACAAGAAGGGCTGGTTGGCTAGCCCTGATCGTGGCCGCGGTGGCCGTGGTGGGGCCGTGGTGGCCGTGCCGTCGCCGTCTTGGCTGTGCCCGCGGTGGCCGCGGCTGTGGCCGTGGCCGCGGCCGTGGCCGTGGCCGCGGTAGCTGTAATGTCGTGGCCGTGGTGGCCGTAGCTGGTCTTGGTGGCCGTGGCCATGGTGGCTGTGGCGGTGGTGGCCGTGGCCGTGGCGGCCGTGGTCTGGCCGGCCGTGTGTCGTGGTAGCCGTGACCGTGGTGGCCGTGGCCGTGGTGGCCGTGGTGGCCGTGGCCGCGGTGGCCGCGGTGGCCGTGGCCGTGGTGCCGTGGTGGCCGTGGTGGCCGTGGCCGTGGTGCCATGGTGGCCGTGGTGGCCGTGGCCGTGGTGGCCGTGGCCGTGCTGGTCGTGTCCCTTCGTGGCCGTGGCCGTGGTGGCCGCGGTGCCTGGCCGTGGCGCCGTGGTGGCCGTGGTGCCGTGGTGGCCGTGGTGCCGTGGTGGCCGTGGTGCCGCGGTGGCCGTGGTGCCGTGGTGGCCGTGGTGCCGCGGTGCCCGTGGCCATGGTGGCCGCGGTTTCAATTGATTGGTCGGTTGCCGGTGCAAAGATCCGAGCAGTCGCGTTCACGTCAGCACGTTTACCGCCCGTGTATGATACGCATCAACATTATGTAAAGCTGTATTTGCAAAGTGTTGTGATAGTGCTGATATAGCTTGAAACGTGCACTCTTCTCGCAATCAGAGCATTTATCTGCGCGTTAAGAGCTCCACGAGGGTTCCGGCGGTAACCTGGTTGACGGTTTACCGCCGGCCCCCGTTCCTCGTAGAGCTTTTCGACGAGATGAGCTTCAAGGAATTCGGGCGCGGGGTGGAGCTAGTTGGCCGACCCGGCCACAACGGACAACGTGATGACTTGGGGTCGGTTTTTTCTGAGATTGTTAAAGATTTGAACATTCGTTTTGAGAATGCAGATTTTCGTTCCCTGCAGTCGATCATGGCGGACTAGACGGTGCAATTCTGAAGCCTCTAGGTACTATTTCGATCGAAACACTGCCAGGAACCGTCGCCGTAAAAGAACCCGGAAAAAATCGGTTTTTCAGCGGGAACTTCAGAACGCCCGTTCCTCGTTATCTTGCACTGTTCTAGTCTGTTTAGAGCTCTAGGAGGGTCCCAGCGGTAACCTGGTTGACGGTTCACCGCCGGCTCCCAGTCCTGCCGCGCCGGGGGCTAGTTGGCAAAAATCGACGGAAGTTATGTTTTTTCGAACCGATTTAAAACCATTGTCTCGAAATTGAGGTCATTAAAACTCAAAAATTCTTCCCCTATTCGATTTCACTCCCGCTCGCGATCCCATCTCAGGTTGATCGGGGACATACTACTGTCAAAAAGCACGTGGGCAGGATCGGCTGTTGAGTTTCCTCTTGGCAGGCGTCCTCCGTTTTCTGAACTTAACGCGAGCTGTAGTTGAGCTACAGAGGTGTTCGGCACAAGAATCTGAAAAAAAAAAATATTCTGGCGAAGGACCCAACCATGTGCAGCTGTGTGTAACGCAGGTGTGGGTATCGTCCTCGGTGAACCTCCCTCTGGGGCCACGACGCGTGTGACGGGGGTGCCAAAATTGGCACGGGTACGCCATGCGGACGCTGCCACCGGAACCGTCGTTGCAGCCCCATTTGAGGCCACGAAACGTGTGAGGGGTGCGCGGAAATGCAGGGTGGAACCACGTGCGGGCGCTGCCACCAGGGCCTTTGGTGGCCGCGAAACGTGGAAACGGTGTGCCGAAATGGAGAGGGAACTGCATGCGGAACCTGCCACTGGGGCCCTGAGTGGAACAGTCCATGGGGCCACAAAACGTGTGAGGGGTGCGCCGACATGGAGGGGGGACTGCATGCGGACCTGCCACGGGGGCCTTGGGTGGAGCACCCTATGGGGCCGCGGAACGTGCGAGAGGTGCGCGGAGATGGAGGTGGAACTGCATGCGGACCCTGCCACTGGGGCCTTCGGCGGAGCACCCTATAGGGCCACGAAACGTGTGGTGAGGGGTGCGAAGAAATAGGGATGGAACTGCCTGCGGACCATGCCACTGGGGCCTTCCGCGGAGCACCCTATGGGGCCACGAAACGTGTGAGAGGTGCGCGGCGGAACACCCAATGGGGCCATGAAACGTGTGAGGGGTGCGCCGAAATGGAAGTGGAACTGCATGCGGACCCTGCCCCTGGGGCCTTCGGTGGAGCACCCTATGGGACCACGAAACGTGTGAGGGGTGCGCCGAAATGGAGGTGGAACTGCATGCGGACCCTGCATGCGGACCCTGGGGCCTTCGGCGGAGCACCCTATGGGGCCACGAAACGTGTGAGGGGTGCGCCGAAATGGAGGTGGAACTGCATGCGGACCCTGCCAGGCGGAGCACCCTATGGGGCCACGAAACGTGTGAGGGGTGCGCCGAAATGGAGGTGGAACTGCATGCGGACCCTGCCACTGGGGCCTTCGGTGGAGCACCCTATGGGGCCACGAAACGTGTGAGGGGTGCGCCGAAATGGAGGTGGAACTGCATGCGGACCCTGCCACTGGGGCCTTCGGTGGAGCACCCTATGGGGCCACGAAACGTGTGAGGGGTGCGCCGAAATGGAGGTGGAACTGCATGCGGACCCTGGGCCTTCGGTGGAGCACCCTATGGGGCCACGAAACGTGTGAGGGGTGCGCCGAAATGGAGGTGGAACTGCATGCGGACCCTGCCACTGGGGCCTTCGGTGGAGCACCCTATGGGGCCACGAAACGTGTGAGGGGTGCGCCGAAATGGAGGTGGAACTGCATGCGGACCCTGCCACTGGGGCCTTCGGTGGAGCACCCTATGGGACCACGAAACGTGTGAGGGGTGCGCCAAAATGGAAGTGGAACTGCATGCGGACCCTGCCACTGGGGCCTTCGGCGGAGCACCCTATGGGGCCACGAAACGTGTGAGGGGTGCGCCGAAATGGAGGTGGAACTGCATGCGGACCCTGCCACTGGGGCCTTCGGTGGAGCACCTTATAGGACCACGAAACGTGTGAGGGGTGCGCCGAAATGGAGGTGGAACTGCATGCGGACCCTGCCGCTGGGGCCTTCGGTGGAGCTCCCTATGGAGCCACGAAGCGCTGTAATGGGTGGGTGAAACGCAAGGAGGAGGGAGGAGAGGGAGGAGGAGGGAGGAGGAGGGGGAGGAGGAGGAGAGGAGGAGGAGAAGGACGCGGGGCACCGTCTCTTCAAAACGAGGACCCAACACCACAGGATGGTTGGGGGGGGGAGAAAAAAAAAGAGAAAAAAAAATCAGAAGCGCTAGTCTGGAGCATCCAGATGCCCGAACTCGCTCTGCTACCAGAACTGTGTCCGAAAAAACTGTTCGTACTCTAAGGCTTTTATATAGAAATAAATCATAATAAAAATTATAACCTTATAAAAAAAGGATTTATATATATATAAAAAATAAAAAATAAAAAAAAAAAAAAAAAAAAAAAAAAAAAAAAAAAAAAAAAAAAAAAAAAAAAAAAAAAAAAAAAAAAAAAAAAAAAAAAAAAAAAAATAGCTACAGAGCTGCTCGGCACAGCAACAATCGGAAGGGAATCATCAGAAGCGAGACTCGAGTATCTAGATGCCGTAGCCATTTTGGCTCAAGTCTGTTTGGCTCAAGTTTCTGCATTATCCCATGTGCCCAGCACATCGTGCCTACCCGTGAGTTGCACGAGTGCTCGTGTGAGCTCCTGCTGGAGCAAGATTCGTCTCTCTCAGTTTCAGAACCATGGCTGGCGCTGCCGCGGCGGCACTTCCAGGCGAGTCGCCGGAGATGTCCCAGTCCGTGCTCGGCAAGCGCGTGGACCAGTCCCAGCAGTCAAAGCGTCTTTCTGATCGTCGCGCTGCCGTTGCTGCCGCGCTCACTTCTTCGCCTGGGGAGAAGTCGCCCGACGCCAAGAAATGCGGAATTGACGATTCAATGGAGATTCAGCAGCCCTCACAGCAGAATCTTGGCGCTCCACCTGCGTGGCCTTTGCCTCCAGGTGATGGAACCGGCCCTTCGGGTGGCAGTTCCGGTGGCCCGACCTCCCCTGGCGCGGGCAGGTCCCCGGCGAGGCTGCGGCCCCGGGCGTGGGAGCGACTGCTCCCCCGGACACTACGCCAGTTCTTCCAGCTCGCTCTGCTTCAGCAGATGGAAAATTGAATTTCATCATAGAGAACATGGCGATGAAGACGCAGGTTGCGAGCAAAGCAGATGTGCAGCGTGCGGAGATTACAATTATGAAGGCGGCAAAGCAGTATGTGTCTGAATCATTGAAACCGATCGAGGAGAAAATGACAGATGTTCGTTCTCGATTAGCCAAATTCGAATCAAGCGGTGACTCGACAGATGATTCGGGAAACGTTTCATTCGGTAAGGTTCAGATGCAGATTCTCAACTATTTGGACATTGCTCACAAGAGAACTGCGCATTTTCAAAATTATTTTCTGCACAGGAGCACATTGATGAAATGAATGTTTATTTGGCCAAATTCGACAACATCCCCAATCACACAATGGATCACTTCATGATAGGAGCCCGGAACCAGCAAGTCATGAGGCCGGCCTCGTACGTTGAGTTTCCTTCCGAGGAATTGTTGAAGAGGTTTTTAGAGAAGATGGAGAACGCGAGTTTCAGAACAAAGGGTAATGTTTTGATCCGCACGAAGCCAGCCAATACCAAAATCAATGCCCATCGCGATTAGGCTCTCCGGAAGGCTTCGGAGTTGGCAGAGATGGGACCTGAAACTGTTACGATTTATTGGAAAGCCCGAGTAGACAAGATCCGCGATTCGATTGTTTTTGAGCAGTCTCAGAGCGATCTTGAAGGATCCTCCCGAGCTCCTTTCACGCACTTGAAGCTGAAGTACGAGCTTGGGGAGGTGAGTCCACACCATGGCATCGGATTCTTGTCGTTTTCATTGGAATCAGACGGCATTCGCACCGCCCTCCGCCATGCGGATTGTGAGCGGCCTCCCCTTTTACGTCGTCGCAGACGCGGTCCCCGTTCAGAAGCATCTCGTTCGAGACGGCCACTGATGTCCCAGGTTCGCGGACGTTCTTACGCAGAGGACTCTCTGGAGGAGATTCCGGATCGCGTCGTGTCTCGTTTTTCTCAAAGCGAATTTTCGACCAGCCTTGGGCCGGCAAATTCGCAGAGCGGATTTTCGACGCGCCTTAGGCTGGCGAATTTGGAGAGCGGATTTTCGACGCGCCTTAAGCCGGAGATTTCCCAGAGCGGATTTTCGACGAGCCTTAGGCCGGCGATTTTTCAGAACGGATTTTCGACCGCGCTCAGGCCGGCTACTTTCAATAAGTTGTTGTTCGCGTTCGCTTACCCCGTCTTCCCTTGGTTCTCTTGTTTCTCCTCCGCCTCCTTTCCTTGAGCGTGTCAGTCGCGTCGATTTCTCTCAGAGATTGATAACGTCGTTTTTTAATCAGAATTCGCCTCCCGGCAGGGGTCCGCGGAAATCCGGATCCTCACTGTCGGTTGTTTCGAAGCATCCCACTATATTGCACATGAATATCGATGGATGTTGCAGTCATCGTAGCGAGCTGGAAGCTCGTTTGCGTCTTCTCCCTGCTCCTCCTCTCCGCCTCCTCACTAACGAAAGTAAGCTTGACCAGTCTTGTCCAGCTCCGTGCGTGAGCGGATACACGATTGTCGATCGTGGAGACAGGAACGCGCACGGCGGTGGAGTTCAGATGTTTGCCTTGGATTATTACGCGAGTCTGTTTTCTCCCCTCCCTCGCTCGCCTCAGGCCGAGATTTTATGGGCGTTCTTTCATTCTCAGTGTGGTCCTGATCTGATTGCTGGCTGGTACCGTCCGCCGCACTACAGCGAAGTCAGCATCCCCCCTGAACTGCAGGTACAGTGTTGATTGGAGATCTTAAGTTGCATAATTTGCAATGGCTTCGTTATTCCAGAATCACGAGTCCAGAGGGCATTGCCATGCAAAATTGGTGTTCTGTGCACGGTTTCAAAGAACGTGTCCGATCTCCGACTCGGGGCGTGAATATTCTCGATCTTGTCTTAACCGATTTGCCTGATCAGGTCGAGTGTGTAGTGCTCCCTAAGATTGCAGACCATTCTCTCGTCCTCTGTTCTCTCTACAGGGCTGTTCAGCACAGCAATCGGAAGGGAATCATCAGGGGCGCTAGTTGAATGTATCTAGACGCCTGAAATCAGTCTGCTATCAGCGCTCGGGCTGAAAAACTATTCGTACTCTGCTAATTCTTTTGAAATGGTATATGGCAAGGAAGCTCTACGAGTCTCCCGGCGGTAACCAAGGTTGACGGTATACCGCTGGCGCCCAGTTGCTTCTGTATTGTGGTACGTGATTATTTGATGTTATAGCCATCGTGTTTTCTCTTGCCTGGCTATCAGGGCTTTCGAGGACAAAAGATGTGAATACCTCTTTGCTCTCCGGGTTTTCGACGCTACCAAGTCTCGACGGACCTTTTGGTGACTTTTGCTCGGTTCAAAATTATGTTCTCGAAATTCAACAATTCGTTAGAGCTCGAATATTTTTTACCGTGATAGTCGATCTCATTACCGCTCGCCGTCTCAATCTCAGCTCAATCGGGTACCTACTACTGCCAAAAAGCACTCAGGCGGGATCGGCTGTTTCGAGTCATCTTGACAGGTGATGCCGGTTTTCTGTACTTAACTCGAGCTGTAGGAGAGCTACAGAGCTGGTACGCACACGTAACCGATTCAGAATCATCAGGCACGTTCGTTCGAAGCATCTAGGTCTGAACTCGGTCTGCTACTCGAGCTGGGTCCTCGACGCTATTCGTACTCTACCGAATTTATGTTGGAGATGATGCTGAGTTTCTTCACTTAACTCGAGCTGCAGATCAGCTTGAGAGCTCTTCGGCACAGCAATCGGAAGAAAATCATCAGGCGCGCTAGTCTGAAGTATCTACACGCTTGCATTCGGTCTGTTATCAGCGCAGGAACTGAACAACTGTCCATACTCTGCTATTTGTCTGGTGATAGAACTGGTTTTCTTGACTACTCGAGCTGCAGCTGAGCTCCAGAGCTCTTACGCAGAGCAACGAGAAGAGAATCATCAGGCGCACGATTTGAAAATATCTAGACGCCCGAACTAAGTCTGCTATCAGCACGCGGGCTGAACAACTATTCGTACTCTACAAATTTCTTGGAGATCGCATTGGTTTTCTTGGTTAAACTCGCACTGCAAATGAGCCGCAGAGCTGTTCAGCACAGCAGTCGAAGGGAATCGCCAGGGGCGCGAGTTAAATGTATCTAGACGCCTGAAATCAGTCTGCTATCAGCGCTCGTGCTGAAAAACTTTTCGTACTCGCCGGCGCCCAGTGACTCGTAGAGCTTCCCTAAGAGCGTTAGCGGCGAAGCTAGAAGAGCAATACCTCGCAGAGCTCTTCGTTATCGATGAGCTAAAGGAATAACTCGTAAAGCTTCCCTGAGCTAGTTGCTGGAAGCTTAAGAGTAATTCCGGCGCGCTGGAGGGCTAGTAACTCGTAGAGCTTCCCTTAGCTAGTTGCTGGAAGCTTAAGAGTAATACCTCGTAGAGCTCTTCGGCATCGATGAGCTAGAGGAATTCCGGCGCGGGATGCAGCTAGTTGGCCCACCCGACAAGGAAGGACAACGTGGTAACTTTGGGTCGGTTTTGGAAAGAATTGAAAGACATTTGACAATTCATTTGAGAAACCAGATTTTTCGCACCTGTAGTGGGTCACGCCGCGTCTGCCAGTGCAATTCTCAGGTCTGTAGCCGCAGTATTACTATCAGAACACTTGGCGGAACCAACTTTGGGGGAAGAAAAAAAAAAAAAAACAAAAAAAAAAAAAAAAAAAAAAAAACACGAGCAGCGCTGCGCGAGAAAAGAACTCCACGAGGCTTCCGGCGGCACCCTGGTTGACGGTTTACCGCCCGATCCCAGTTCCGGCGCGCTGGGGAGCTAGTTGGCAGGAGAAATATCGACGGACCTTTTGGTGATTTTTGCTCGGTTGAAAATTATGTTCTCGAAATTCAACAATTCGTTAGAGCTCTGAAATTTTTCCCGTGATATTCGATCTCATTACCGCTCGCCGTTTCAATCGCAGCTCGATCGGATACCTACTACTGCCAAAAAACGTGCGGGCGGGATCAGCTGTTTCAAGTCATACTCAAAAGTGTTGTCGGTTTTCTGTACTTAACTCGAGCTGTAGGAGAGCTACAGAGCTGGTACGCACACGTAATCGATTCAGAAACACCAGGCGCGTTCGTCTGAAGCATCTAGAGGTCTGAACTCGGTCTGCTACCGGAGCTACGTGCGCGAAACTATTCGTATTCGAACGATTTGTTTCGAGATAATGGTGAGTTTCTTCACTTAACTCGAGCTGCAGATGAGCTTGAGAGCTCTTCAGCACAGCAATCGGAAGAAAATCACGAGGCGCGCTAATCTGAAGTATCTAGACGCTTGGCCTGGATCTGTTATGAGCGCAGACGCCGAACCACTAGTCACACTCTGCTATTTTTCTGGTGATCGAATTGGTTTTCTTGACTGAACTCCAGGTGCGGTTCAGCTCCAGAGTTCTCAGGCACAGCAATCAGATGAGAATCATCAGGTGCGCTATTTGCAAGTGTCTCGAAATCTGAACTGCGTCTGCTATCAGCGCTCCGGCTGAACAACTGTTCCGACTCTGCTAATTTCTTAGAGATGGTATTGGTATTATTGGTTTTCCTGGTCACCGCTGGGAACCTCGTAGAGCTCCTTGCTTGCGTAAGAGTGCTTAGAAGAATCGAAGCAGAGAACTTTCAAAAAGATGTTCTTGAAATCTTCATTTTTGCATTTCTTGATCTCAATATGAGGTCGGTTCCGGGAATTGCACCGATAGTGAAACTCCCTCGGAGAGCAGAGCTGATCTCAAAACAAAGATTATGCCAATGCTCAGCGCAAAAAATCTGCCTTCTTAAAATAAATTGTCAAATATCGTTCAAATACTAGCGCCCCTGATGATTCCCTTCCGATTGCTGTGCTGAACAGCTCTGTAGAGAGAAGAGAATACAAGAAAATGGTCAGCAATCTTGATTGTCCGTTGGGGCCGGGTCAGCCAACTAGCTGCACACCGCGCCGGAATTCCTCTAGCTCATCCATGCCAAAGAGCTCTGCGAGGTACTGGACCGGCGGTAAACCGTCAACCTGGCTTTTTTGCGTCTTTGCTGGGACCATCTTGGCCACTGAGGCCAGGTCCAACGAAGTCTCAGGCGAAGCGAAGCCTCAAAATTGTCAAGCAAGCAGTCCGCTCTCATAGAGAAACAGACACATGCAAGACCAAAGACGTTCGCACAACCTGTGGGAGAACATCGCAGATGCGCTCCGCCGCTGATAACTTGTATCAGGGATCAGAACCCTACAACAGTGAGAACACTGAAGAGGCGAAAACAAAAATTACGACAATAGAGCCAGGAGACCTGGCTAAGAACTGAACATGCACACACTGAATTATAAGAGCTCAAACAAATGCATAGACTATGTTCTAAGAAAACTCAATCAACAATCCAATACAATAAGTTCGGATTGAAAGGAATCACTCGAAGAAGACGAAAAACTACCGCAGAGGCCAAACCTGAGATTTACACCTTCGTTCAAAGTCCGTCAACGTCCTACCGAACCTACACACTTCGTCAAACCCCTGACCTCCTATGTCGGCGCCTTTACCTTTGCCTTTGCCTTTGCCTTTGCAGGCAGTGCTTCCACATGACGACGTTGTATCGTTCCTCGGACGTCCATAGAATTGGATTCGGAATTCGTCGCACTTGGAATCCTGTAGAAACTTGGCAGCCTCGGCACGGTTCATCTGCCCTGTAAGATATCTGTGCCTCTCGGAGAATTCCAGAAGGTCCTCCAACGTCGCTTGCACATTCTCGAACGTCCCGCGCTTCCGCACAGCATAATTTGCCCTGGCCTTTGCAGGGATCCCACCTTCAGTCAGAAGTTCTGCAAACAAACCCACTCCATTCTTTAAATACTGGATCGCATTCGACTCGTTGATACTGCCAGCAGCGTCAATCCATGCCTTAACATCGGCAATGGTGGCCTGAGAGCACGTGGAAGCCCCCTTGGCCTTCACATCGGAAGAAGATGAGACCACTGCCTTCACATCAGAAGAAGAAGAATATGAAAGAGCTGCATACGTGTCAGAAGATAATGAGACCACTGCCTGCACATCCTTCCCACCTGACTCACGAAGGCGTAGAGCTTCCTTGCACGCAGGCGTCTGACTTTGCGTAGAGCTCATGAAGGCGTAGACCCACTGAGTTTGCACGCCAGCATCCATTGAAGTGAACTGAGTTTGCACACAGGCGCCCTTGCCAGTGAACTGAGTTTGCACGCCAGCATCCATTGAAGAAACGTTTGGGGAATCAGTGGAAGCGTCCACTTCCGCACCGTTGTGCATACCAGACACAAGATTCTCTGTTTGCACACAGGCGTCCATTAAAGAGAGCTGAGTTTGTACACAGGCGTCCTGCCCGCTGGCGGCAGCGGAACTCCCAACTGTTGAACTCCCAACTGCACTGTCATAAGAATGGGTCTGGCACAAAGTCAAACCAACTGCGGAACTTCCAAATGTTGAACTCCCAACTGCTGTTGAACTCCCAACTGCACTCTCATAGGAATGGGTATGACAAAGAGTCGGGGGGGTCTCCGTTTGCACATCGACACACACAGTCCGGCAAAAAGAAGACAAAGTCTGCACTCCCACTTCCTGGATCCCCCCTCTGCAGTCTCCCTCCAATCCAGGCGGAGCAGCCAATTCTGTCAGGAGAATCGTATAAGTATCGGTTTCTGGCAACAACGAGTCCAAGCAAACGGGAATACATGGCGGCTTGCAGAAGCCCAAATAAACGGCCCGAGATATTCGTGCAGCTCGCCTGTGACAACTACGAACATGTGGCATGATTCGTGCAACGAGAAACAAGAATCAAATTCAGGAATAAGTCACCCGCACACGGCGGATCTCCACGCTAGGTGAAGGTACAATACAAATTGCCGCAACCACACCGCAACAAGGAATGAATATAAGAGGCCAACAAAGGGAGGCAAGATGTACAGGGAGATGGGCAGTTGCGTAGGCAGAGCAAAAACACCACGCTAGCTCAACGTTCACCTTCGCGGAGGTTCCCCAGGCAGGAGAAAATGAACGTACGCGGAGCTTGAGCCGGCAGTGCATGAGCCGGGAACCTCGTTGAGCTCCTTGCACGCTCCAGAGTGCTGGGGGAGAAGCAGAGAGCTTCTGTAAGCATTTTCCGAAAAAATCAACAAAAAAATGATTCTTTTGTTTACGTCAACATGAAGGTGGTTCCTCCAAGTGTTTTGATAGTACAAGTGCGCCTACGGAGTTCATATGAAGACGCAGAGGCCCTCATAGTCTTCCACAGGTGCGAAAAATCTGTTCCTCAAAATGAATTGTCAAATATTTTTCAAATCTCAGCAAAAGCGATCGAAAGTCACCACATTGTCTGCCCGGGCCGGGTGGGCCAACTAGCTCCACCCCGCGCCCGCATTCCTCTAGCTCATCGATGCCGAAGAGCTCTACGAGGTACTTGGTAGTGTCGAAAACCCAGAGAGCAAAGAAGAGGCAACTCTGGGAAGTGTCCTGGCGAGCTCTGGGAGCTCTTCTGAAGCGCTTCTCAAACGCTGCCAAACACGCTTCCACGCGCGCCTGCACGCGTGCAGGCACGCGTGGACGCGTCGCGGAATCGCTCCCGGACCCGCTGCCGGGACAAACAACTTTCTGCGGGGATTCTGGAGCGGCGAAGATGGGCTGCTGGCAGGCACCACCACCGCCCGGCTCCCAATCTAAAACCCTATAGCTCTCAGAGAGCTCCCCGGAAATTTCAAAATCCCTCACAATCTTCGAAAAACCGACCACAGGTTGACACATTGTCCGCCGGGGCCGGGTCGGCCAACTGGGCGCCGGCGGAAAGCCGTCAACCTCGGTTACCGCCGGGAGACTCGTAGAGCTTCCTTGTCATATACCATCTCGAAAGAATAAGCAGAGAACGAATAGCTTTTCAGCCCAAGCGCTGATAGCAGACTGATTCCAGGCGTCTAGATACTTCAGACTAGCGCCGCTGATGATTCCTTCCCATTGCTGTGCTGAACAGCTCTGTGGCTCATCTGCAGCTCGAGTAAAACCAAGAAAACCAATACCATCTCCAAGAAATTAGACGAGTACGAATAGGTGTTCAGCCCGAGCGCTGACAGCAGACTGATTTCAGGCGTCTAGGCACTTTCAAACAGCGCGCTCTTCTGATTGCTGTGCCTAAGAGCTCTGGAACTCATCTGCAGCTCGAGTTAGGTCAAGAAAACCAATTCCATCACCAGAAGTATACCAGAGTATGACTAGTTGTTCGGCTTCTGCGCTCATAACAGACCTAGTTCAAGCATCTAAATACTTCAGACTAGGGCGCCTGATCATGCCGTCCAATTGCTGTGCCGAAGAGCTCTCAAGCTCATCTGCAGCACGAGGTAAGTGAAGAAACTCATCATAATCTCGAAAATAATCTGTAGAATACGAATAGTTTCGCGGACCTAGCTCGAGTAGCAGACCGAGTTCAGACCTCTGAACGTTTCAGACAAACGCGCCTGATGATTCTGAATCGATTACGTGTGCGCACCAGCTCGGTAGCTCTCCTACAGCTCGAGTTAAGCACAGAAAACCGACAGCACTTTTGAAGATGACTTGAAACAGCCGATCCCGCCAAGTTGCTTTCTGGCAGTAATTGGTATCCGATCGAGCTGAGATTGAGACGGCGAGCGGGAATAAGATCGAATAGCACGGGAAGAAATACTAGAGCTCAAACGAATTGAGAAATTTCGAGACCATAATTTTCAACCGAGCAAAAATCAGAAAAAGGTCCGTCGAGACTGGCACCGGCGGAAAAACAAAAAAAAAATGTCGACATGAAGTTCGTTGCTCCAAGTGTTTCGATACTAAAGGTGCGCCTACGGAACTCATATGAAGACGCAGAGGCCCTCTTAGTCGTCTACAGGTGCGAAAAAAATGTTTCTTGTCAAATAAATTTCAAATCTTGGCAAATATTGCAACTACGGACCTGAGAATTGCACTGGCAGACGCGGCATAACCCACTACAGGTGCAAAAAATCTGCTTCCTTAAAATAAATGGTCGCTTATCTTTCAAATCTTAGCAAAACGGACCCAAAGTCACCACATTGTCCTTCTGGTCGGGTCGGCCAAAGAACTGACATGAAGATTTTCTTAAAATCTTCACTTTTATTTTTTTGCTGTGAATATGGGGTCGGGTCCCGGAAGCGAACCGAACAACTCCCTCGGCAGAGCTGAGCTGCTCTCAGAACATAGCTTATATGCAGATGTTCAGCGTAAGAATCTGCTTTCTCCAAATAAATGGTCAAATATCCATTAAATCTTAGCGAAACCGACCGAAAGTGACCACATTGTCCGTTCTGGTCGGGTCGACCAACAAGCTCCACCCTGCGCCGGAATTCCTCTAGCTCATCTATTACGAAGAGCTCTACGAGGCACTGGCGCCAGCGGTGAGGCGTCAACCTGGTCACCGCCGGGAACCTCGTAGAGCTCCTTGCACGCACAATGAGTGCTCAGAATCGAAGCAGAGAACTTCGCAGAAGATTTTCTTAAAATCTGAATTCTTGCATTCTTGATGTCAATATGAGCTCAGTCCCGGGAAGTCAACAGATAATAAAACTCCCTCGGTGGAGCCGAGCTTCTCTGAGAACGAAGCTTATATGCAGATGCTCGGCGTAAAAATCTGCCTTCTCAAAATGAATGGTTGAGTATCTTTCAAATCTTAGCAAAACTGACCCAACTGGCGCCGGCGGTGAACCCTCAACCTGATCACCGCCGGGAACCTCGTAGAGCTCCTTGCACGCGTAAGAGTGCTCAGAAGCGAAGCAGAGAACTTCGCAGAAGATGTTCTTAAAATCTTTATCTTTGTATTTTTCGATGTCCATGTGCGGTCGGTTCCCGGAAGTGAACTGATAGCAAAACTTCCTCGAGAGAGCTGAGCCGCTCTCAGAACGGAGCTTATGCGCAGATACTTATCGTTGGAATCTGCTGTTTTTAAAATGAATGATCAAATATCTTTCAAATTTTAGCAAAACCAACCCGAAGTCATCACATTGTCCGTCCGGGCCGGGTCGACCAACTAGCTCCACCCCGCGCCCGAATTCTCTAGCTCATCGATGCCGAAGAGCTCTACGAGGTAAGTTACCACATTGTCCGTTCTGGTTGGGTCGACCAACTAGCTCCACCCCGCGCCAGAATTCCTCTAGCTCATCAATAATTGGCGCCGGCGGTGAACCCTCAACCTGGTTTTTGGGTTTTCGGACCGATGCTCCAGCTGGGTCAACTGGCGGCCAGAATCTGCTGCGCCAAATGCACAACAGCGCTAGTAAGCGCCTCAGCAGCACTAAGTTCGGCGTCGGTTATCGTAGCACCCTCTAGGCACCACGCGGCTTCGCACACATCCCTCCAAACGAGAGGCATATTAGAGGACACGGAGTAGGGGGAGGAGGAGGGGAGAGGAGAGCACGAGACACTCTTATTACAATCATATCTGTGATTGATGAAACCCACTTGAAGCCAAAAGCCGCACCCCGTCCCTTTGCTGCAGACTCCCCCATCGTATCCACCACGACAGGCGATAGGTTGTAGAAAGTCCTCAAAGCTAAACATGTACTCATATTGGTTGTAGAAGCAGTGGCCCTCGCGGGCCAAATGTGTAAGTTCATCAGCTCGTGTGTTATCTTCCCTGAATTCATGCCTATATAAGTCTTTCCCCAATCCAGAGCTTCGAATGCCCAGATCCCCCGCAGCTCGATCTAGAACGTTAATACATCGGTCCACACGTCTCTGGTATTGTTTGTTGTCGCATCGCCATCGTCCCGTCAACCAGTTATTCACAAGTAAACTATCCCCTTTGATTTCTACCCCGAATCCTGGACTTACAATGTCCCACACCGTCTGCCTCTCGTTGATAATCGCCAGCCTCTTAGCAAGTTTTTGTGCATCTTTCTCACTCGGTACACGCTCAGTATCACCCACCATCTCGGGAGGTGTATAGTACGCCGCTGTGCCCTTCCAGTTCTGAACAAAATACAGGAATACCTTTGGTTTATCGTACATGCACAAAAGATTCTGCCACATCTCCAGGAAAGAACGATAGCTCGTCTCGACACTCGACCACCAGGAGCTGCCATATGTAAGAATGTATGGATACTGCCAGCTACGCTGGCCCACTCTCTCTGGGCCAGCTCTCAACCTCTTGATCGTGGATGCCTGAGTACGGTTCCCGTGTAGTCGGCAACATTCTGCCATAATGTCCCTGCGCGTAGTCCACTCAACATTGTACATGAGCAATCCCCTTCTGCTGTCCACGAAAGCCCTGTTATCAGGACTGCAGTGATCAATATCATGACCTGGCAGGGAGAGTGTGGGCAGTAGAGCCGCCGACCCACTCCCTGAATCAATATTCTCAGAAGCCAAAGAATCACCACCAAACCCTTGTCGTAGTCCCTGCAGTCGTCGTCTTTTCAAGGTCTGCCTGTTGAAGCTGGCGTCCTGGGTCGCAATGTGCCTGGCGAGCTCCTGTGAAACATCCTCCAGCCTATCACTCAATGCAATACTCTCAGCAACAACTTGTGAGATGGCTCCCGCGAAAGATTGCGAGGGTGTATCAGCAAAGCGTACTCTCTTCTGGGAAGGCCCAGGATCAGCACCAAGCGTGGCGACGTGTGCCTGGGGTGTTCCCTCGCATTCGGGGCTTCCCCAGGACTTGCGTCCTGACGCCTCCTGCAAAATTTGGCGACGTTGCCTGAGGTGTTCCCTCGCACTCGGGGCTTCCTCAGGACTTGCGCTCTGACGCCGTTGAACATGTCGACGGTGACAATCTGACAAGATATACTCCTTGATACTTCTCATCATCGTCCAGCTCTTCCAAGCAATCATCTGTACAGCTGATGGGAAATTGGCCTCAGCGAAATGCTGTCGCACCTTGTGGAGCATCTCAGGGCGCCAGACACCCCATGTTAGCGAAGACGGCTTGCGACGGCACCACATACGCAGCAGACACATGCCCTCAAAAGCATGTATGGTTCGCACCGCCTCAGCATCAAGCGTGAACATCTCTCCCGCATATAGCAGACGCGATTGGACCTGAGCTTGATAACGACGATATTTGTGTTTCAGCGGTACCGATCTGCACCCAAAATATGATATCTGAGCGAAAAAGGATCCTCTGGCGCATTTAAGTCGATGTGCTAGGTCCTCGTGTCCCTCGAGAAAGCTTTTGCAGACAACGCAGCCCAGAATGGAAAGCGACTCCACCGGTGTGAAGGCAACTCGTTGGTCTCCGACTTGGGCCAGAATCGGCGTAGGGTCCTGGGTCCCGCATACGAGTATCTGCAAGGATGATGACTTCCAACTCATTCCCCAGTCTGCTAAAGCAACGGTGAAAACATCAACGATCTTCTGGATTTCCTTAGCATTCCTCCCCACAAGGTACAGATTATCAGCCCAAAGCGCATGGTTGTACGTGTGGTAGGTAGCGGGGTTGTGGGGGTCGGGGATCTCGTACCCTATGTTCTGAGCGTCCAGAGAGGCAACTACAGAGGCCCACATGGCGATAACCACGATGTTGAAGGCTAGCGGGCTCTCAGTCCCGCCCGTCCTCAAGCTCTTATCCCAAGACACCCCATCCAGTTGGATCCCTTCGAAGACGATGGTGCAATTTGTAATAGCGAGCGGCTCAATAAGTGCATATTGTAAACGTGCTGGGATCTCTAGTTTATCCATTGCGCGTGCAAGCATACTGAGCGTGACATTGTCGAATGCTCGTGCAATATCTGCCGATGCAATATGTGCGCTCTGATCTTTGCCCCATATAGAAGCGTGCTGTGCAATACCTTTAAGTGCGGCCGCGATCTCCCATGTATGCCGTCCCCCTGCAAAGCCGTAGATTCCCAACTTACTTTTCCAGAGAGCCAGCCTGTCCTCAATAAGAATAGTAACTGCCGTGAGGTACCACTTGCCTAGAGTGTTGGAAATTATCAAGTTCCTGGTGTCATCCAGGGACTCCATGTTGGACATCTTCGGCATGAGATTCAAATACACGTCACACCATGAGCTGGGAGTGCGTCGACGACCCGAATATATCTCCTGAAACACAGCAGTGATCCTGCGCATCGAGCGCCATGGCAGAACTTTGAGTAACTCAATGCTGACACCATCGGGTCCACAAGCTTTGCCGCTACGAAGGCGAGCGCGGGCTCGATATATGACGGAAGGCGTGAGTGTGGGGCCAACTGCTTGGCTGTCAAGTGCTGCGCGACGGAGACGTGTAACAAGTTGTGCATTACGCTCACGCTCAGCAGGACATGTCATGGTACGTACAGCATGTGCATGCACCTCCTCCTCCCAGGCCTCCCTGTCCTCCGTGACGATACCATCCACCTTCAATTTACGAACTCTCGTCCTCTTCCCCCTCCTAGTCGGTGCTACTGAATATTCAGCTTTCTGTCGATTGTATTCGTCTTGCAATGGTCGGAGTTGCCGTCTAAGTTCACGCTGTGCTTGCCGATTGCCTTTATGTTCACGAACTTGCTTTTCAAGTAGGGCATGCTGTGGGGTCCTCGCAGGGGGTGACCTCTGGTGTCCAGGGGCACTCAGCAGGGGCAGGGCGTGATCACGAATTGTTTTTGCCATCTCTTCTGGGCCTACTACAGGTACCTGGATATCCACCAAAGCTCGAAACATATCCTCCTCCCTGTGGCTCTCGAACTGCTTATGGGCACTATGATGCCTAGGTGCAGGACGGTAACGTGATGTAGGCTTCGCTGCAACATTCATCTCAACACGAACGAGAGCGTGGTCGCTGAATCGGCTGTCGTGAGCCTCAAACAACATGTCCACTCTACCATCTACAATCATGTCAGACCAACTGGTGGGCACCATGATGTAATCAAGCACACGGGGAGCCGTCTGCCTGCCTAAAGGTTCAAAAGTAGGCACCCTCCGAGTCCCTAGTGTATTTGTCGCGCAGAGCCGCATCCGCTGCATGAAGCCCTCCATCTCCTCCCTCATGTGATCTTCCCTCCACCTCCTCTGTTCATGATCCCCTTTCACACCATACCCTCTATGCATAGCAATGGACAGAGCTTGGCCTGTGTGGATCCCGAACCTGGTTTCAAGTCCAGGCGTCAGCTCCACTTGGCAATCTCCCGCCAGCACAAGTCTGTAGTCAGACCCATTCTTCGAACAAAAGTGTGCAAACGTCTGCCTAATATAACCAAGCATACTCTTCTGAACATCAAGTGCATCATCACGATCGCAGTGCGGGAAATACGCCGACACCAAGAAAACACACGGGCGCCTAAACGCAAGTATTGAAATACGGTCTGTTGAAAAACTGGCTTTGATATTATGACGTTGTTGCCCTCTGATCACAACGCCAGCTTGCTTGCAAGTAGAGAGATAAGACTCCCATCCCAACTTTCTAAAACTGATCGAATTATGTGAGAGGTTCTGGCACTCCTGCAGACACACGATATTTACCCCCAGTGTAGACAGCAGGCGCATGCAACTAAATCCCCTGTCCTGACTCTTGCCGATCTTATTCACATTCAAAGTCCCAAGCTGCATGAGTAGGGAGTCAGACAACCCACTCTTAGGACCCGTTGAGCCCCGTCAACGACTTGAATTGAGAGCGGCCGTGAAATCATCATACGTGCATGTGATATTTGTGTTGTGTTTAATCGTGCCATCCCATATGTCACGATGTACTTCCCAGTTGCCCGTCGTCACCTTGAATACGGCAACCTCAACCGGTCTACGACTCGCATCGGCAGGCATCGTCCAGATCGTACTCGTACCATTGCCCGACCCCGTCTCGGCCTTGATATCCATCGCTGGGTTATTGCCTATCTTCTCACGCCGGGAATCTCGGAGAGCTCCTCACACGCGTAAGATTGCTCAGAGAACCTATCGATGAGCTAGAGGAATTCGGGCGCGGGGTGGAGCTAGTACCTCGTAGAGCTCTTCGTCATCGATGAGATTGAGGAATTCCGGCGCGGGGTGGACCTAGTTGGCTGAGCCGACCAGGAAGAACAATGTGCTGCCTTTGGGTCAGTTTTGCTAAGATTTGAAAGATATTTGACAATTCATTTCGAGGAACCAGATTTTTTTTGCACCTGTAGACGACTATGAAGGCCTTTGCGCCTTGGTATGAGTTCCGTAGACGCAGGTCTACTGTCAAAACACTTGGCGGAATCAACTTCACGTCGACATGAAACAAATCAGTTTTGTGATTTGTTCGAGAAATGCTTCCAGAAGCTCTCTCTTTCGATATTGAGCTCTCTTACGTGTACAAGGAGCTCAGCGAGGTACCCGGTGGTGATCAGGTTGACGGTTCACAGCCGGTGCCAGTTGGATGACCCGACCAGACAGGACAATGTGACAACTTTGGGTCGATTTTGCTGAAGTTTGAAAATTTCGACGATTCATTTTGAGGAACCAGAAAATTAATCCCAGCATTCGTGTCTAAACTGGCGCCGGCGGTGAACCGTCAACCTGGTCACCGCCGGGTACCTCGCAGAGCTCCTTGCACGCGTGGGAGTGTCCAGAATCGAAGCAGAGCACTTCGCAGTAAATTTTCTGAAAATCTTTAATTTTTAATTTTTCATGTTAATCTGAAGTCAGGTTCTGGCTTCTCTCGCAGGAATTTCTCGGCGGAGTGAGCTGAGAATTTGAGAGATAACTTCTGTAATGCAAAGCTTCGATCTGCATAATTATCAGCCCAAACGAATTGTTAGAACTGCAGAATCGGCTGAGCCAGGCCGCGGACGGCAGGGTCGCGTCCCTGTTCGAAATTTCGCCAACTAGCTCCACCCTGTCGCCGAACTGGGCGCCGGCGGTAAACCGTCAACCTTTCTTACCGCCGGGGGACTCGTAGAGCTTGCTGACCATATATATGTCGAAAAAAATTGCAGAGAACTAATATTTTTTCAGCGTGAGCGATTTCAGACCTCTCGATGCAACAGCCGAACGCCCCTCATGCTTCTGGATCGTGTTCTGTGCGCACGAGCTCCGTAGCTCTCCTACAGCCCGAGTTACGTGCGAAAATTGACAGCACCTCTCAAGATCACTCGAACAATACAAATAGTTTCGCGAATCTAGCTCGAGTATCAGACCGAGATCAGACCTCTGAATGCAACAGGCGAACGCGCCTGATGTCTCTGAATCGATTCCTGTGATTACCGGCCCTGCAGCCCCTTACAACCCCAGTTAAGTGCAGAAAACCGACAGCACCTCTGAAGATGCTCGAAAAATACGAATAGTTTCGCGGACCTAGCTCGGGCAGCAGACCGAGTTCAGAGCTCTGAATGCGACAGGCGGATGCGACTGATGTCTCCGAATCGATTCGTGTGATTACCAGCCCTGCAGCCCCCTTACAGCTCGAGTTAAGTGCAGAAAACGGACAGCCGCTCTCAAGATGACTCGAAGAATACGAATAGTCTAGCTCGGGCAGCACACCGAGTTCTGAACTCTGGATTTGGCAGGCAGACGCGCCTCATGTCTCCGAATTGATTCCTGTGAGTACGAGCCCTGGCGCCCCCCTACAGCCCGAGTTAAGTGCAGAAAACTGACAGCACCTCTGAAGATGACTCGAACGATACGAACAGTTTCGCGAATCTAGCTCGGGCAGCAGACCGAGTTGAGACCTCTAGATGGAACAGACAAACGCGCCTGATGATTCGCAATCGATTCCTGTGAATATGAGCTCTGTAGCTGCTCTACAGCTCGAGTTGAGTACGAAATACCGACAACGCATATCAAGATGACTCGAAAGAGCCGATCCCGCCGCAACGCTTTTTCGCAGAAATATTTACCCGATCGAGCTGAGATTAAGAAGGCGAGCGGGAAAAAAGATCGAATATGATCAGAAAAAATGCTAGAGCTCAAACGATTTGTTGATTTCGAGAACAAAATTGTCAACCGACCAAAGTCAGCAAAAGGTCCGTCGAGATTTTTCTTGCCAACTAGCTCTCCAGCGCGCCGGAATTGGGAGCCGGCGGTAAACCGTCAACCAGGTTACCACCGGAAGCCTTACAGAGCTCAATTGTCCGGGGCTGCCCGGTACACATTGAGGAAGTTTTCTTCAAGATTTCTGTGCGGAAGAGCTCTCAAGCTCATCTGGAGCTCGAGGTAAGTAGAAAAAAGCACCTTGCATTCCAAAAAAAATCGATCGCATACGAATATTGTTGCGGACCTAGCTCGGGTAGCAGACTGTGTTTAGAGATCTAGATGCTCCAGCCGAACGCCCCTGATGATTCTGGATCGGTGTCCGTGCGTCCTAGCTCTGCAACTCTGCTACAGCTTCAGTTAAGCACAGAAGACCGACAGCGCCCGCAAAGAGAACTTGAAGAATACGAATAGTTTTGCGGACCTAGCTCGGGTAGCAGACCGAGTTCAGACCGCTCGATGCAACAGACGGACGCGCCTAATCATACAGAAACCTATCATGTGCGTACCAGCTCTGTAGCTATCTTGGATCGTGAGTGAAGTGCAGAAAACCAACAGCACTTGTGAAAATGACTCGAAGATTACGAATAAATTTGCGGACCTAGCTCGAGCAGCAGACCGAATTCAGAGCTCTCGATGGAAGAGACGAACGCCCCTCAAGATTCTGAATCGATTTCTGATAGTATCAGCTCTGTAGCTGTTCTACATCTCGAGATAAGTACAGAAAACCGTCAACGCGTGTCAAGATGACTCGAAACGGCCGTCGGTTCCAGCAAATCTTCTGATAGTAATATTGCAGCTACGAACCTGAGAATTTTAATGGCAGACGCGGCATAACCCACTACAGGTGAGAAAAATACCGGTTCCCAAAACGAAATTTCAAATTTCGCACAAAGATTGGAAAAGCGACCAAAGTTAACACATTGTCTCTTAAGGTCGGGGCGGCCAACTGGGCGCCGGCAGTAAACCGTCAACCTTGCTTTTTTTTTCGGACTTTGCGGTCGACTGTGCAGGCTTTCCAGCCTAGTCGGAGCAAGGAGCGGACGCATCCAAACAGGCAAGGCGTGAGTGAGCACAAACTCTTATTCACATCACACCAGTCCGAACTACGCATGTTCAACCCGCCGTATGACAAGAGGCGCATGCTCAACGTCACATGAAGTAATCAACGAATTAGACGGGGAAACAACCCGTGGAAGAACGTCACCTGAAGAATATGAGGGGCTCCTGCCCTTTACACACCTGAAGCGCTTAGTGGGGCCCACAGCGGGCCGTAGAGCCATCATGGCTCCAGCGAGAGGTCAAACAGAGAGATAAAGTGAGGAAAACAAGAACAGGTGAGATACAAGCATTACAGCCTTCGCTGTTCTAAACCGAAAGTTGCATACCAGTGCGCACGAATAGCTTCATCCCAACTTGTCGAAACTCCTCGGGCGTCCGAGGAATATTATTCGGCAATCGCTGCACTTGGAAACCTCAAGAAACTTGGCCATCTCGGCGCGGTTCATTTGTCCTGTCAAGAACCTGTGCACCTCGAAGAATCCTAGAAGATCCTCCAGCGTCGCTTGCACATTCTGGAGCATCTCATACAGTTTCCGAGCATAATCTTTTTGGGCCTTCTTTGTAGGGAACCCACGTTCTGTCACCAGCTTATCAAACAAATCCATTCCGTTCTTTAAATACTGGATCGCATTCAACTCGTTGATGCTGGCAACAGCGTCAATCCACGCTTTGACATCGGCAATGGTGGCCTGAGAGCACGTCGATGTCCCCTTGACCTTGTCACGATCTCTCCCTCGAGTCCTCTGGCGCGACTCCTTCGATACCTCATTGAGCGTGACGGGGCGATTCAGACACCCCTGGGACGCTCCTGACAAGGCGCGGCTATCAGAATCAGACTGCACGTTCGGAGAAGACTCCGCACTCGAGGGTGCCTCCAGCTCCTACTCCGCCGCCACAGTCACTTTCCCAAGAAGAACTCCTGAAGCTCCTCCCTCCATCCCAACGACACTATCTGTCTGACAGCCGACTTCACAATGAAAGTCCGCAACATCAACCGTCTGCACTCCAACATCAGCCAGCGATTCAGAAGCCTGCACTCCAATATCTGCATCAACCAGCGATTCAGAAGCCTGCATACGGCAAGAAAGATTATCCGAAACAGTCTTAATGTCAGCCTCCTCCTCCTCCTCCAAACTGCGTTTAACAACAGGTGGATCGCGCAACAAGAGATAATCTAGAACCAAATCGGCAGTCGCCCGCTCCAGCCCTGGTGGTGGGAGACACGTAGGTGGCACCAAACAATCCAGAGGCAAACGAATAGGTAAATGCACACAGTATCCGTTGTGAACAGCCAGCGCCCGACGCATAATGCGAGCACTTGCACTCCGTACGTGTGGCATAACGAAAGATTGCAGAGACTGCCTCGGAAGCACCCAGCAAAACAAATCCCTTGAAGACAACTCAAGGCAATCAAACGTGTCAAATGAATGGCAGCGCAATATCACTCTAGGCGACAAACGCGTGAAACAAATCAATTGAAGACAACTCAAGGCGATCAAACGTGTCAAATGAATGGCAGTGCTATATCACTCTAGGCGACAAACGTGTGACTCCCTGACGCGCACTCGATCCCACTGGAGGTTACCCAGGCAGAGGGGATCAAATGTCAAGCGCCTTGAGCCGAGCTTCCTTGAGCCGGGGGAGACTCGTAGAGCTTCCTGACAATACATAATGTCGAAAAAAATTGCAGAGAACGAATAGTTTTTCAGCCCAAGCGATTTTAGACCCCTCGATGCAACAGCCGAACGCCCCCGAGCTCTGTAGCTCTCCTACAGCCCAGGCTACGTGCGTAAATCGACAGCACCTCTCAAGATGACTGGAACAATACGTAGTTTGGCAAACCTAGCTCGAGTATCAGACCGAGTTCAGACCTCTGAATGCGACAGGCGGACGCGTCTGATGTCTCCGAATCGATTCCTGCGATGACCAGCCCTGCAACCGCCCTCCAGCCCGAGTTAAGTGCAGAAAACCGGCGGCACCTCTCAGGATGACTCGAACAATACGAATAGTTTCGCGGACGTGGCTCGGGCAGCAGACCGAGTTCCGAGCTCTGGATTCGAAGACGAACGCGCCTGATTTCTCCAAATCGATTCCTGTGACTACCAGCGCTGTAGCCCCCCTACAGCGCGAGGTAAGTACAGAAAACCGACAGCACCTCTCAAGATGACTCGAACAATACGAATAGTTTCGCGATTCCAGATCGGGCAGCAGACCGAGTTGAGAGCTCTGGATTCAACAGACAAACGCGAGTGGTGATTCTGAATCGGTTTCTGTAAGTATCAGCTCTGTAGCTGTCCTTTAGCTCGAGTTAAGTACAGAAAAACGAGAGCGTCTGTCAAGATGACTCGAATAACACGAATAGGTTTGCGAGCCTAGCTCGGCTAGCAGACCGAGTTCAGACCTCTGGATACAACAGACGAACGCGCCTGATCATTCTGAATCGACAAGGTGTGCTTACCAGCTCTGTAGCTGTCCTGTATCTCGAGTTAAGTCCAATATACCGACAGCGCGTATCAAGATGACTCGAGACGGCCGATCCCGCCTGGACGCTTTTTGGCAATGAAAGGTACCCGATCGAGCTGAGATCAAGATCGCAAGCGGGAATAAGATCGAATATCATAGGAAAAAATACTAGAGCTCAAACGAATTGAGGAATTTCGAAAACAAAATTTTCAACCGACCAAAAGTCAGCAAAAGGTCTGTCGAGATTTTTCTTGCCAACTAGCTCCCCAGCGCCCCGGAACTGGGAACCGGCGGTAAACCGTCAACCTGGTCTGTTTGCGTCTTTGCTGGGACCGTCTTGGCCACTAAGGCCAGGTCCAACAAAGTATCAGGCGTAACAAGCCAGGTCCAACGAAGTATCAACCTGGTCGCCGCCGGGAACCTCGTAGAGCTCTTTTCTTGCACGGCCATCATCGAAACACATGAAGAAAATTTCTGGAGCGAGAAACAAAAAACTCGAAAAAACACGTTTTTTTCTGTTTTTATCCAACGTCGTTCCTCCAAGTGTTTTGATAGTAATACTGCACCTACAGACCTAAAAATTTTACTGGCAGACGCGGCAAAACCCACTACAGGTGCGAAAAATCTGGTTTCTTAAAATGAATTGTCAAATATCTTTTCAATCTGAGCAAAACCACCCAACAGTCATCACACTGGGCGCCGGCGGTCAACCGTCAACCTTTCTTACCGCCGGGGGACTCGTAGAGCTTCCTGACAATATATATAATGTGGAAAAAATGCAGAGAACGAATAGTTTTTCAGCCCAAGCGATTTCAGATGATGCAACAGCCGAATGCCCCCGATGCTTCTGGATTGTCTTCTTTACGAGCTCTGTAGCTCTGCTACAGCCCACTCGAACAATACGAATAGTTTAGCAACCCAGCTCGGTATCAAACCGAGTTCAGACCTCTGAATGCGACAGGCGGACGCGTCTGATGTCTTCAAATCGATTCCTGTGATTACCAGCCCTGCAACCCCCCCTACAGCCCGAGTTACGTGCAGAAAACCCACAGCACCTCGCAGGGTCAAGATGACTCGAATAATACGAACAGGTCTGCGGACCTAGCTCAGCTACGAGACCGAGTTCAGACCTCTAGATTCAACAGGCGAACGAGCCTGATCATTCTGAATCGATTAGCTGTGCTTACCAACTCTGTAGCTGTCCTAAAGCTCGAGTTATGTTCAGATAACCGTCATCCCCGATCGAGCTAAGATCAAGATGGCGAGCGTGAATAAGATCGAATACTATGGGAAAAAATACTAGAGCTCAAACGAATTCTTGAATTTCGATAACAAAACTGGGCGCCGGCGGTAAACCGTCAACTGGGCGCCGGCGGTAAACCGTCAACCTTTCTTACCGCCAAGGGACTCGTAGAGCTTCCTGACCATATATGATGTCGAAAAAAATTGCAGAGAACGAATAGTTGTTCAGCCTAAGCGATTTCAGACCTCTCGATGCAACAGCCAAACGCCCCTCATGCTTCTGGATCGTTTCCTGTGCGCACGAGCTCCGTAGCTCTCCTACAGCCCGAGTTACGTGCGAAAATCGATAGCACTCAAGATCACTCGAACAATACGAATAGTTTGGCAAACCTAGCTCGAGTATCAGACCGAGTTCAGACCTCTGAATGCAACAGGCGGACGCGCCTGATGTCTCCGAATCGATTCCTGTGATTACCAGCCCTGCAGGCCCCTTACAGCCCGAGTTAAGTGCAGAAAACCGAGAGCACCTCTGAAGACGACTCGAACAATACGAATAGTTTCGCAGACCTAGCTCAGGCAGCAGACCGACTTCCGAGCTCTGAATGCGACAGGCGGACGCGACTGATGTCTCCGAATCGATTCCAGTGATTACCAGCCCTGCAGCCCCCTTACAGCTCGAGTTAAGTGCAGAAAACGGACAGCACCTCTCAAGATGACTCGAAGAATACGAATAGTTCGCGGACCTAGCTCGGGCAGCACACCGAGTTCTGAGCTCTCGATTTGGCAGGCGGACGCGCCTGATGTCTGCAAATTGATTCCTGTGAGTACGAGCCCTGTAGCCCCCCTACAGCCCGAGTTAAGTGCAGAAAACTGGCAGCACCTGTCAAGATGACTCGAAGAATACGAATAGCTTCGCGAACCTAGCTCGACCAGCAGACCGAGTTCAGACCTCTGGATGGGACAGACGAACGCGCCTGATGATTTGCAATTGATTTCTGTGAGAATGAGCTCTGTAGCTGCCCTACAGCTCGAGTTATGTACAAAATACCGACAACGCGTATCAAGATGACTCGAAACAGCCGATCCCGCCGCGACGCTTTTTTGCAGAAATATTTACCCGATCGAGCTGAGATTAAGACGGCGAGCGGGAATAAGATCGAATAGGGTGGGAAAAGATACTAGAGCTCAAACAAATGGTTGAATTTCGAGAACAAAATTTTCAACCGACCAAAAGTCAGCAATTGGTCCGTCGAGATTTTTCTTGCCAACTAGCTCTCCAGCGCGCCGGAACTGGAACCGGCGGTAAACCGTCAACCTGGCTACCGCCGGGAACCTCGTAGAGCTCTTTTCTTGCACAGCGATCGTCGGGACACATGGAGAAAGCTTCTGGGGCGAGAAACGAAAAACTCGAAAAATCACGTTTTTCTGTTTTTATACAACCTCGGTTCCCCCAAGTGTTTTGATAGTAACACTGCACCTATGGGCCTGAAAATTTTACTGGCGGACGCGCCATAACCCACTACAGGTGCGAAAAATCTGGTTTCTCAAAAAGAATTGTCAAATATCCTTCAATTTTTCGCAAAACCACCCAAAAGTTACCACTGGGCGCCGGCGGTAAACCGTCAACCTTTCTTACCGCCGGGGGACTCGTAGAGCTTCCTGACAATATATAATGTGGAAAAAATGCAGAGAACGAATTGTTTTTCAGCCCAAGCGATTTCAGACCTCTCGATCCAACAGCCGAACGCCCCCAATGCTTTTGGACTGTCTTGTTTACGAGCTCTGTAGCTCTCCTCGAGTTACGTACGTAAATCGACAGCACCTCTCAAGATGACTCTACAAAACGAACAGGTTGGAAACCCAGCTCGAGTATCAAACCGAGTTCAGACCTCTGAATGCGACAGGCGGACGCATCTGATGTCTGCGAATCGATTCCTGTGACTACCAGCACTGTAGCCCCCCCTACAGCCCCAGTTAAGTACAGAAAACCAACAGCACCTCTCAGGATGACATACAATAGTTTCGCGATTCTATTTCGAGCAGCAGACCGAGTTCCGAGCTCTGGATTCGACAGACGGACGCGCCTGATGTCTTCAAATCGATTCCTGTGACCACCAGCACTGTAGCCCCCCTCAGCCCGAGTTGAGTGCAGAAGACCGAGAGCACTTCTCAAGATGACTCGAACAATGAATGGTTTCGCGACTCTAGATCGGGCAGCAGAACGAGTTCAAAGCTCCGGATTCAAAAGACAACTGCCTCTGATGATTCTGAATCGGTTTCTGTCCTATCAGCTCTGCAGCTGTCCTGTAGCTCGAGTGAAGTACAGAAAATCGAGAGCGTCTGTCAAGATGGCTCGAATAATACGAATAGGTTTGCGGACCTAGCTCGGCTAGCAGACCGAGTTCAGACCTCTGGATTCAACAGGCGAACGCGCCTGATCATTCTGAATCGATTAGCTGTGCTGACCAGCTCTGTAGCTGTCCTAAAGCTCGAGTTATGTTCAGAAAACCGTCATCCCGTGTCAAGATGACTTGAAACGGCCGATCCCGCCCGTGTGCTTTCTGGCAGTAAAAGATACCCGATCGAGGTGAGATCCACATGGCGAGCGGGAATACGATCGAATATCATGGGAAAAAATACTAGAGCTCAAACGAATTGTTGAATTTCGAGAACAAAATTTTCAACCGACCAAAAGTCACCAAAAGGTCCGTCGAGATTTTTCTTGCCAACTAGCTCTCCAGCGCCCCGGAATTACTCTTAAGCTTCCAGCAATAACTTGCTAAGGGAAGCTCTACGAGTCACTGGGCGCCGGCGGTAAACCGTCAACCTTTCTTACCGCCGGGAGACTCGTAGAGCTTCCTGACAATATATAATGTCGAAAAACAATTGCAGAGAACGAACAGTTTTTCAGCCAAGCGATTTCAGACCTCTCGATGCAACAGCCGAACGCCCCCGATGCTTCTGGATTGTCTTCTGCACGAGCTCTATAGCTCTCCTACAGCGCGAGTCACGTGCGTAAATCGACAGCACCTCTGAAGATGACTCGAAGAATACGAATAGTTTGGCAAACCTAGCTCGAGTATCAAACCGAGTTCAGGCCTCTGAATGCGACAGACGAACGCGCCTGATCTCTCCCAAACGAGTCCTGTGATTACCAGCCCTGCAGCCGCGCTACAGCCCGAGTTAAGTGCAGAAAACGGAGAGCATCTCAGGATGACTCGAACAATACGAACAGTTTTGCGGACCTAGTTCAGACAGCAGACCGAGTTCAGAGCTCTGGATTCGACAGGCGGACGCGCCTGATGTCTCCAAATCGATTCCTGCGACTAACAGCAATGCAGCCTCCCTACAACCCGAGTTAAGTACAGAAAACCCACAGCAACTCTCAAGATGACTCGAACAATACGAATAGTTTTGCGATTCTAGAGCGGGCAGCAGACGGAGTTCAGAGCTCTCGGTTCAACAGACAAACGCGAATAATGACTCTGAATCGTTGTCTGTAAGTATCAGCTCTGTAGCTGTCATATAGCTCGAGTTAAGTACAGAAAACCGAGAGCGCCTGTCAAGATGACTCGAATAATACGAATAGGTTTGCGGTCCTAGCTTGGCTAGCAGACCGAGTTCAGACCTCTGGATGCAACAGACGAACGCGTCTGATCATTCTGAATCGATAAGGTGAGCCTGCCAGCTCTGTTGCTGTCCTGTATCTCGAGTTAAGCCCAATATACCGACAGCGCGTATCAAGATGACTCGAAACGGCCGATCCCGCCACAGTGCTTTTCGATAGTAATATTTACCCGATCGAGCTGAGATCAAGATGGCGAGCGGCAATAAGATCGAATATCACGGGAAAAAATACTAGAGCTCTAACGAATGTTCAAATTTTGAGAACATAATTTTCAACTGAGCAAAAGTCACCAAAACTGGAAGCCGGCGGTAAACCGTCAACCTTTCTTGCCGCCGGGGGACTCGTAGAGCTTCCTGACAATATATAATATCGAAAAAAATGTAGAGAACGAATAGTTTTTCAGCCCAAGCGATTTCAGACCTTTCGATGCAACAGCCGAACGCCCCTGATGTTGGATTGTCTTCTGTACGAGCTCTGTAGCTCTTCTACAGCCCGAGCTACGTGCGTAAATCGACAGCACCTCTCAAGATGACTCGAACAATACAAATAGTTTGGCAAACCTAGCTCGAGTATCAGACCGAGTTCAGACCTCTGAATGCAATAGTGGGACGCGTCTGAAGTCCCCGGATCAATTCCTGTGATTACCAGCCCTGCAGCCACCCTACAGCCCGAGTTAAGTGCAGAAAACCGACAGCGACTCTCAAGATGACTCAAAGAATACGAATAGTTTCGCGGACCTAGCTCGGGCAGCAGACCGAGTTCCGAGCTCTGGATTCAACAGAAGAACGCGCCTGATGTCTCCGGATCGATCCCTGAGATTACCAGCACTATAGTTTCCCTACAGCCTGAGTTAAGTACAGAAACCGACAGCACCTCTCAAGATGACTCGAACAATACAAATAGTTTCGCAATTCTAGATCGGGCAGCAGACCGAGTTCAGAGCTCTAGATTGAACAAACACCGCGACTGATGATTATGAATCAGTTTCTGTAAGCATCAGCTCTGTAGCTGTCGTATAGCTCGAGTTAAATACGAAAAACCGAAAACGTCTGTCAAGATGACTCGAATAATACGAATAGGTTTGCGCACCTAGCTCGGCTAGCAGACCGAGTTCAGACCTCTGGATGGAACAGGCGAACGCGCCTGATCATTCTGCATCGATGAGGTGTGCTCACCAGCTCTGTGGCTCTTCTATAGCTCGAGTTATGTTCAGAAAACCGCCACTGCGTATCAAGATGACTCGAAACGGCCGATCCCGCCTGGACGCTTTTTGGCAGTAAAAGATACCCGATCGAGCTGAGATCAAGACGGCGAGCGGGAATAAGATCGAATATCACGGGAAAAAAGTACTAGAGCTCTAACGAATGTTCAAATTTCGAGAACCAAATTTTCAACCGACCAAAAGTCACCAAAAGGTCCGTCGAGATTTTTCTTGCCAACTAGCTCCCCAGCGCCCCGGAACTGGGCGCCGGCGGTAAACCGTCAACCTTTGTTACCGCCGGGGGACTCGTAGAGCTTCCTGACAACATGTAATGACGAAAAAAAATACACAGAAAAAAACAATTTTTCAGCCCAAGCAATTCCAGACCTCTCGGATGCAACAGCCGAACGCCCCCGATGCTTCTGGATTGTCTTCTGTACGAGCTCTGTAGCTCTTCTACAGCCCGAGTTACGTGCGTAAATCGACAGCACCTCTCAAGATGACTCGAACAATACGAATAGTTTGGCAAACCTAGCTCGAGTATCAGACCGAGTTCAGACCTCTGCATGCGACAGGCGGACGCGTCTGATGTCTCTGAATCGAGTCCTGTGATTACTTGCCCCGCAGCCCCCCCTACAGCCCGAGTTAAGTGCAGGAAACCGACAGCACCTCTCAGCATGACTCGAACAATACGAATAGTTTCGCAGACCTAGTTCGGGCAGCAGACAGAGTTCAGAGCTCTGGATTCGAAAGGCGCACGCGCCTGATGTCTCCGAATCGATTCCAGTGATTACCAGCCACGCAGCCCCCCTACAGCCCGAGTTAAGTGCAGAGAACCGACAACATCTCTCAAGATGACTCGAACAATACGAAGAGTTTCGCGATTCTAGATCGGGCAGCAGACCGAGTTCAGAGCTCTCGATTCAACAGACAACGGCCACTGATGATTCTGAATCAGATTCTGTACGCATCATCTCTGTAGCTGTCCTGTAACTCGAGTGAAGTACAGAAAACCGAGAGCGTCTGTCAAGATGACTCGAATAATACGAATAGGTTTGCGGACCTAGCTCGGCTAGCAGACCGAGTTCAGACCTCTGGGTTCTACAGGCGAACGCGCCTGATCATTCTGAATCGATTAGCTTTGCTTACCAGCTCTGTATCTGTCCTGAAGCTCGAGTTATCTTGAGAAAACCGTCACCGCGTGACAAGATGACTCGAAGCCGATCCCACCAGTGTGCTTTTTGGCAGTGAAAAGGTGCCTGATCGAGCTAAGATCAAGATGGCGAGCGGGAATAAGATCGAATATCACGGGAAAAAGTACTAGAGCTCTAACGAATGGTTGAATTTCGAGAACAAAATTTTCAACCGACCAAAAATCACCAAAAGGTCCGTCGAAATTTTTCTTGCCAAATAGCTCTCCAGCGCGCCGGAATTACTGGGAACCGGCGGTAAACCGTCAACCAGGTTACCGCCGGGCACCTCGTAGAGCCCTTTTCTTGCACAGCGCTCCTCGGAACACATGAAGGAAGATTCTCAAGCGAGAGCCAGAAAACTCGAAAAAACACAATTTTTTGGTTTTCATCGTCGAATCAGTTCCTTCAAGTGTGATAATCTACAGATCTGAGAATTTGACTGACACACGCGGCATAACCGACTCTTCTTCCTCTCTTGCTGCTTGCTCGCCGAAACAGCTTGTGAGATTACGCAGACGAACACATTTTTTAATGTTGATACAAAGTTGCTTCGATAGTAATACTACGCCTAGAGCCATAAGAATTCAACCAGCAAATGCGTCATAGCAAACTACAGGGAATGAAAATCCCACTTCTGAAAACGAACTTAAAAATTTTGCATAAAGTGAACAAACCGACCCCAGGTTACCACACTGGGCGCCGGCGGTAAACCGTCAACCTTTGTTACCGCCGGGGGACTCGTAGAGCTTCCTGACAACATATAATGTCGAAAAAATTACACAGAAAAAAATTGTTCAACCCAAGCAATTTCAAACCTCTCGGATGCAACAGCCGAACGCCCCCGATGCTTCTGGATTGTCTTCTGTACGAGCTCTGTAGCTCTCCTACAGCCCGAGTTACGTGCGTAAATCGACAGCACCTCTCAAGATGACTCGAACAATACGAATAGTTTGGCAAACCTAGCTCGAGTATCAGACCGAGTTCAGACCTCTGCATGCGACAGGCGTACGCGTCTGATGTCTCTGAATCGATTCCTGTGATTACCAGCACTCAAGCCCCCCCTACAGCCCGAGTTAAGTGCAGAAAACCGACAGCACCTCTCAGGATAACTCGAACAATACGAATAGTTTCGGAGACCTAGTTCGGGCAGCAGACAGAGTTCGGAGCTCTGGATTCGAAAGACGCGCCGAATGTCTCCGAATCCATTCCAGTGATTACCAGCCATGCAGCCCCCCTACAGCCCGAGTTAAGTGCAGAGAACCGACAGCATCTCTCAAGATGACTCGAACAATACGAATAGTTTCGCGATTCTAGATCGGGCAGCAGACCGAGTTCAGAGCTCTCGATTCAACAGACAACGGCAACTGATGATTCTGAATCAGATTCTGTACGTATCAGCTCTGTAGCTGTCCTGTAGCTCGAGTTAAATACAGAAAACCGACAGCGTCTATGAAGATGACTCGAATAATACGAATAGGTTTGCGGACATAGCTCGGCTAGCAGACCGAGTTCAGACCTCTGGCTTCAACAGGCGAACGCGCCTGATCATTCTGAATCTATCAGCTGTGCTTACCAGCTCTGTAGCTGTCCTCAAGCTTGAGTTATCTTGAGAGAACCGTCACCGCGTGTCATGATGACTCGAAACGGGCGATCCCGCTCGTGTGCTTCTTGGCAGTAAGAGGTGCCCGATCGAGCTGAGATCAAGATGGAGAGCAGGAATGAGATCGAATATCACGGGAAAAAGATACTAGAGCTCTAACGAATGGTTGAATTTCGAGAACAAAATTTTCAACCGACCAAAAGTCATCAAAAGTTCGTCGAAATTTTTTTTGCCAACTAGCTCTCCAGCGCCCCGGAATTACTTTTAAGCTTCCAGCAACAACTTGCTGAGGGAAGCTCTACGAGTTATTCTCTCTTTTGGTCGGGCCGGCCAAAAACTCGCGCCGGCGGTGAACCGTCAACCTGGTCACCGCCGGGAACCTCGTAGAGCTCCTTTCACGCGTGAGAGTGCTCAGAGTCGAAAGAGAGAGTTGCTGGAGGCATTTCTCGAAAAAATCAACATTGATTTTTTTCATGTCGACAAGAAATTGGTTCCCCCAAGTGTTTTGATAGTAAAAGTGCGCCTACAGACCTCATATTGAGACAAAGAGGCCCTCATAATCGTTTACAGGTGCGAAGAATTTGCTTTCTCAAAATAAATTATCAAAGATCTTTCAAATATTCGCAAAACCACCTAAAAGTTACCACTTTGTCCTTTCTGGCCGGGTCGGCCAACTCGGCGCCGGCGGTAAACCGTCAACCTTTCTTACCGCCGGGGGACTCGTAGAGCTTCCTGAGAGGATATGATGTGGAAAAGCAAGTCTAGAGAACGAATAGTTTTTCAGCCAAAGCGATTTCAGATCTCTCAAGATGACTCTAACAAAAAACGAACAGTTTGGCAACCCAGCTCGAGTATAAAACCGAGTTCAGCCTCTGAATGCGACAGGCAGACGCGTCGGATGTCTGCGAATCGACTCCTGTGATTACCAGCCCTGGAGCCCCCCTACAGCCCGAGTTAAGTGACAGCACCTCGGGATGACTCAAATGATACAAAAGTTTCGCGGACCTAGTTCGAGCAGCAGACTCGACAGACGGACGCGCCTGATCTCTCCAAATCGATTTCTGTGACAAGCAGCACTGTAGCCCTCCCCTAGCACAAGTTAAATCCAGAAAACCGAGAGCACTCCTTAAGATGACTCGAACAATATGAATAGCTTCGCGAACCTAGCTCGGCAGCAGACCGAGTTCAGAGCTCTCGATTCAACAGACGAACACATATGATGATCCTCAATCGATTTCTGTGACTATGAGCTCTGTAGTTGCCCTACAGCTCGAGTTAAGTACATATACCCAAGAGCTTCTGCTGAGATGACTCGAATAATACGAATAGGTTCTCGGACCCAGCTCGGCTAGCACACCGAGTTCAGACCTCTAGATTTAACAGACGAACGCGCCTGATGTTTCTGGATCGATTAGCTGTGTTTAGCAGCTCTGCAGCTGTCTTAAAGCTCGAGTTATCTTCAGAAAACCGCAGCGCATGTGAAGATGACTTAAAACGGCCGATCCCGCCTGCCTGCTTTTTGGCAGTAAAAGGTACCCGATCGAGCTGAGATCGAGATGACAAGCGGGAATAAGATCATATAATGGGAAAAAATACTAGAGCTCAAACAAATTGTTGAATTTCTAAACAAAATTTTTGAACGATCACTGGCAGCGTCCAAAACCCGAAGAGCAAAAATCTCGGGGCCGGGAAATCTTTCCTGAAGAGCCTTCGGGGGCCTCCCTGACGCACTGCGGAAGCGCTGCCAGAAACGCTTCCATGCGTACCTGCAAGCATACAGGTACGCGTGAAAGCTCGTTTCCTTCCCCCTGGAGCAGTTTAACGACCTGCTCAGGTCGAAGCTTCCTTTCCCACTGGAGCAGTTTAACTGGGAGCCGGCGGTAAACCGTCAACCAGGTTACCGCCGCGAGCCTCGTAGAGCTCTTTTCACGCACGGCGCTGCTTAGAACACGTGGCAGGAGCTTTTCTGATACGCGAGATGAAAAGTGGAAAGACTACGTTTTTTAGTTGCCACCCAACGACGGTTCCGCCAAGTGTTTTGATAGTAATACTGCAGCTACAGACCTGAGAATGCATCGGCAGACGCGACAAAAAAAACACTACAGGTGCGGAAAATACCGGTTCTCAAAACGAATGTTCAAATCTCTCACAAAGTTCGTCCAACCGACCCAAAGTTCGCACATTGTCCGTCGGGGCCGGGTCGGCCAACTGGGCGCCGGCGGTAAACCGTCAACCTTTGTTACCACCGGGGAACTCCTAGAGCTTCCTGACAACATATAATGTCGAAAAAACTGAACAGAAAAAATAGTTTTTCAGCCCAAGCAATTTCAAACCTCTCGGATGCAACAGCCGAACGCCCCCGACACGAGCTCTGTAGCTCTCCTACAGCCCGAGTTACGTGCGTAAATCGACAGCACCTCTGAAGATGACTCGAACAATACGAACAGTTTGGCAAACCTGGCTCGAGTATCAGACCGAGCTCAGACCTCTGCATGACAGACGGACGCGTTTGATGTCTCTGAAACGATTCCTGTGATTACCAGCCCTGCAGCCCCCCTACAGCCCGAGTTGAGTGCAGGAAACGGACAGCACCTCTCCGGATGACTCGAACAATACGAACAGTTTCGCAGACCTAGTTCGGGTAGCAGACAGAGTTCGGAGCTCTAGATTCGAAAGGCGGACGCGCCTGATGTCTCCGAATCGATTCCAGTGATTACCAGCCACGCAGCCACCCTACAGCCCGAGTTCAGTGTAGAGAACCGACAGCATCTCTCAAGATGACTCGAACAATACGAATAGTTTCGCGGACCTGGTTTGGGCAGCAGACCGAGTTCCGAGCTCTGCGTTCGACAGGGGGACGCCCCTAATGTCTTCAAATCGATTTCTGAGAATACCAGCACTGTAGCCCCACCTACAGTCCGATTTAAATGCAGAGAACCGACAGCGCCTCTCGAGATGACTCAAACAATACGAATAGTTTCGCGATTCTAGATCGGGCAGCAGACCGAGTTTAGAGCTCTAGATTCAACAGACAAACGCGACTGATGATTCTGAATCAGATTCTGTACGTATCAGCTCTATAGCTGTCCTTTAGCTCGAGGAAATCAGATCTAATATCACGGGAAAATATACTAGATCTCAAACGAATTGAAAAATTTCGAGAACAAAATTTTCAACCAACCAAAAGTCACCAAAAGGTCAGTCGAGATTTTTCTTGCCAATTAGCTCTCCAGCGCGCCGGAACTACTCTTAACCTTCAGCAATAACTGGGAACCGGCGGTAAACCGTCAACCTGGTTACCGCCGAGAACCTCGTAGAGCTCTTTTCATGCACGGCGATCGTCGGAGCACATGAAGAAAGCTTCTGGAACGCGACAGAAAAAAACTCGAGAAATTACGTTTTTTAATTTATCCAACGTCGGTTCCTGCAAGTCTTTTGATAGTAATATTGCAGCTACAGACCTGAAAATTTTACTCGCAGACGCGGCATAACCCACCACACGTGAGAAAAATACGGGTTCTCAAAATGAATTGTCAAATATCTTTCGAATATTAACAAAACCGGCCCAAGGTCATCACATTGTCTCTTTTGGTCGGGTCGGCCGACTAGCTCCACCCCGCGCCAGAATTCCTCTAGCTCATCCGTGCCGAAGAGCTCTACGAGGTATTTTGTAGCGTCCACAATCCGGAGAGCGAAGAGACCCATTGGAAACAGAACTGGCGCCGGCGGTGAACCGTCAACCTGGCTGGAAGCGTTTCTCGAAAAAGAGAAGACATGATTTTTTGATGTCGACATAAAGCTGGTTCCGCCAAGTGTTTCGATAGTAAAAAATCTCGAGAGCTCGTATTAACACGCAGAGGCCCTCATAGTCGTCTACAGGTGCGAAAAATCTGCTTTCTCAAAATAAATTGACAAATATCTTTCAAAAAATCGCGAAACCACTGAAACTGGGCGCCGGCGGTATACCGTCAACCTTGGTTACCTACAGCCCGAATCAAGTGCAGAAAACCGATACCCCTCTCAGGATGACTCGAACAATACAATAGTTTCGCAGACCTAATTCGGGCAGCAGACCGAGTTCCGAGCTCTAGATTCGACAGGCGGACGCGTCTGATGTCTTCAAATCGATACCTGTGACCCCAGCACTGTAGCCCCCCTCAGCGCGAGTTGAGTCAAGAAAACCGAGAGCACTTCTCAAGATGACTCAACCAATACGAATAGTTTCGCGATTCTAGATCGGGCAGCAGACCGAGTTCAGAGCTCTGGATTCGACAGAGAAATGCAACTGATGATTCTGAATCGGTTTCTGTAAATATAAATTCTGTAGCTGTCCTACAGCTCGAGTTAAGTACAAAAAAACGAGAGTTTCTGGCAAGATGACTCGGATAATACAAATAGGTTTGCGGGCCTAGCTCGGCTAGTAGACCGAGTTCAGACCGCTGGATTCAACAGGCGAACGCGCCTAATTATTCTACATCGATTAGCTGTGCCTACCAGCTCTGTAGCTGTCCTAAAGCTCGACTCATCTTGAGAGAACCGTCAGCAAGATGACTCGAAACGGATCCCGCCACAGTGCTTTTCGATAGTAATATTCACCCGATCGCGCTCAGATCAAGATGGCCGGGAATAAGATCGAATATTACGGAAAAATTTTAGAGCTTAACGAATTGTTCAATTCCGAGACGAAAATGTTATCCGAGAAAAGTCATCAAAAGTTCTGTCGAGATTTTTCGAGCCAACTGAACGCCCGCGGTAAACCGTCAACCTGTAATGCCGCCGGGAGACTCGTAGAGCTTCCTGGCACTACATGATGTGGAAAAAATTACAGCGAATTTCAGCCCAAGCCAGACTTCTCGAGATGACTCTGTTTCGAACCCAGCTTAAATCTCAAACCGAGTTCAAACCTCTGAATGCGACAGGCGCACGCGTCTGATGTCTGCGAATCGAATCCTGATTACCAGCCCTGCAGCACTCCTCAGCCCGAGTGAAGTGCAGAAACCAACACCAGCTCTCAGGATGACTTGAATAATACAATAGTTTCGCGAAGCTAGTTCGAGCAGCAGACCGAGTTCCGAGTTCTCGGATCGACAGACGGACGCACCTGATGTTTCCAAATCGATTGTTGTGACCAGCAGCATTGTAGCCTTCCCCCCAGCACGAGTTAAGTGCAGAAAACCGAGAGCACGTCTCAAGATGACTCGAACAATACGAACAGTTTCGCGGACCTAGCTCGGGCAGCAGGTCGAGTTCAGAGCTCTCGATTGAACAGACGGGCGTCTGATCATTCCAAATCGTTTTCTGTGACTATAACCTCAGGAACTGTACAGAAAATCGAGAGCGTCTCCTACGATGACTCGAATAATACGAATAGGTTCGCGATCCTAGCTCGAGTTACACATTGCCTTTTAGTAGTAAAGATACCCGATCGAGCTGAGATCAAGATGGCGAGCGTGAGTAAGATCGAGTATAACGGGAAAAATATTAGAGCTCAAAATTTCAAGAACAATTTTTTAAAAAACCGACCTAAAGTGACTAAACTATTCGTCGAGATTTGTCTTGCCAACTAGCTCTTCGGCGCCCCAAATTTACTCACAGCAATAACTTGCTAAGGGAAGCCCCACGAATTACTAGCTCTCTAGTGCATCGGAATTACTCTAGCAGCAATAACTAAGGGAAGCTGACGAGTTAACTTATTGTAAGCGTCCAAAACCCGGATAGCGAAGCCAAGCGCGGAACGTCGCTGCCAGGCCGCCTGAAACGATGCGCGGGACGCTGGAAACCTCGCAGGAGACGCGCGCAGGCGCGCCGTTTATGGGGCCCTACAAAGCGCACTGCTAAGCGTCCAAAACCCAGACAGCGAAGCCAAGAGAACGCCGCACGGGGACCTCTGCCAGGCGCCTGAAACAATGCGCTAGACGCTGGAGACCTCGCAGGAGACGCTTGCAGAGGGCGCTGTTTACGATACGTGGGGCCCTGCAAAACGCGCAAAAAAGATCTGCCTAGGAGCCTGGAGAACTGCCAAAGCTATTACGAAGCTCTGACGAAGCGCTTTGCGCTCTCGAGCCACGCATATCGGGAAACGCTAGGAAGCCACGCCCCCGGACCCGCTGTCGGTTTCGGCGAGTTGCTCCGGCGATCGTGGACCGGCGAAGGTGGGCGTGTCCCCTCACCACCCACCTCCGACTTCTTATCTGAAACCTCAGCTCTCCGGGAAGAAGGAAGATCCCTAGGAGCCTGGAAGAACTGCCGAAGTTCTTTCGAAGCTCTACCGAAACGCTTTGCGCACCCTGGAGCCCGCCGCGTGCACCGGCGAAGGTGGGCGTGTGCTCCTCACCATCCACCGCCGGCTTCAAATCTGAAACCCCCAGCTCTCCAAGAAGCTATCCAAGAATCACATTCTCTGCCTCGTCCGAGGGGCCAACTAGCTCCACACTGCGCCGGAAGTCCTCTAGTAGGTGAAGGAAAGCTCTACTGGCGCCGGCGGTGAACCGTCAACCTGGTCACCGCCGGGAACCTCGTAGAGCTCCTCTCACTGGTAAGAGTGCAGAGAATCGACACAGAATCAAAAAAATGAGATTTTTCGAAAATCTTGAAATTCGATTTTTTTCGATGTTCATGTTCGCTCAGTTTCTGGAAGTCAGCTCATGGAAAATTGCATCGAGAGAGCTGAGCTGCTGTTAGAGAGGAGTTTATATGCCAATGCTCGGCGTAAAAATATGCTTTTTCAAAATGAATAGTCAAATATCTTTCAAATTTTCGCAAAACTGGGCGCCGGCGGTAAACCGTCAACCTTTGTTACCGCCGGGGGACTCGTAGAGCTTCCTGACAACATATAATGTCGAAGAAAATTGCAGAGAACGAATAGTTTTTCAGCCCAAGTCGAGTATCAGACCGAGTTCGGACCTCTGAATGCAGCAGACAGAGGCGTCTGATGTCTCCGAATCTCGATTCCTGTGATTACCCGCGCCCTGCAGCCCCCCTACAGCCCGAGCTAAGTGCAGAACGCCGACAGTAGCTCTCAAGATGACTGGAAGAATACGAACAGTTTCGTGATTCTAGATCGGGGAGCAGACCGAGTTCAGAGCTCTGGATCAACAGGCGAACGCGCCTGATTATTCTGAGTGCGACAGGTGTGCTTACCAGCTCTGTAGCTGCCTTACAGCTCGAGTTAAGTAGAAAATACCGACAACGCGTATCAAGTTGACTCGAATAATACGAATAGGTTTGCGGACCTAGCTCGGCAAGCAGACCGAGTTCAGACCTCTGGCTTCAACAGGCGAACGCGCCTGATTATTCTGAGTGCGATAGGTGTGCTTACCAGCACTGTAGCTGCCCTACAGCCCGAGTTAAGTAGAATATACCGACAACGCGTATCAAGTTGACTCGAATAATACGAATAGGTTTGCGGATCTAGCTCGGCTAGCAGACCGAGTTCAGACCTATGAACTCAACAGGCGAACGCGCCTGATTATTCTGAGTGCGATAGGTGTGCTTACCAGCACTGTAGTTGCCCTACAGCTCGAGTTAAGTAGAAAATACCGACAACGCGTATCAAGTTGACTCGAATAGTACGAATAGGTTTGCGGACCTAGCTCGGCTAGCAGACCGAGTTCAGACCTATGAATTCGACAGGCGACCGCGCCTGATTATTCTGCGTGCGATAGGCGTGCTTAACAGCACTGCAGCTGCCCTACAGCTCGAGTTAAGTAGAAAATAAGAATGCGAACAGTTTCGTGATTCTGGATCGCGCAACAGACTGAGTTCAGAGCTCTGGATTCAACAGGCGAACGCGCCTGATGATTCTGAGTGCGATAGGTGTGCTTACCAGCACTGTAGCTGCCCTACAGCTCGAGTTAAGTAGAAAATACCGACAACGCGTATCAAGTGGACTGGAATAATACGAATAGGTTTGCGGACCTAGCTCGGCTAGCAGACCGAGTTTAGACCTATTGATTCAACAGCCGAACGCGCCTGATCATTCTGAGTGCGATACGAGTGCTTACCAGCACTGTAGCTGCCCTACAGCTCGAGTTAAGTAGAAAATACCGACAACGCGTATCAAGTTGACTCGAATAATACAAACAGGTTTGCGGACCTAGCTCGGCTGACAGACCGAGTTCAGACCTCTGGGTTCAACAGGCGAACGCGCCTGATCATTCTGCATGCATTAGCTGTGCTTACCAGCTCTGTAGCTGCCCTAGAGCTCGAGTTATGTTCAGAAAACCGACAGCGCGTATCAAGATGACTCGAAACGGGCGTTCCCGCCACAGTGCTTTTTGGCCTTCAAAGTTACCCAATCGAGCTGAGATCAAGATGGAGAGCGGGAATAAGATCGAATATCACGGGAAAAAATACTAGAGCTCTAACGAATTTTCAAATTTCGAGAACGAAACTGGGCGCCGGCGGTAAACCGTCAACCTTTGTTACCGCCGGGGGACTCGTAGAGCTTCCTGACAACATATAATGTCGGAGAAAATTGCAGAGAACAAATAGTTTTTCAGCCCAATTCGAGTATCAGACCGAGTCCGGACCTCTGAATGCAGCAGACAGAGGCGTCTGATGTCTCCGAATCGAGTCCTGTGATTACCCGCCCTGCAGCCCCCCTACAGCCCGAGCTTTGTGCAGAACGCCGACAGTAGCTCTCAAGATGACTGGAAGAATACGAACAGTTTCGTGATTCTAGATCGCGCAGCAGACCGACTTCAGAGCTTTGATTCGACAGGCGAACGCGCCTGATTATTCTGGGTGCGATAGGCGTGCTGACCTGTAACTGCTCGAGTTAAGTAGAAAATACCGACAGCGCGTATCAAGTTGACTCGAATAATACGAATAGGTTTGCGAACCTAGGTCGGCTAGCAGATCGAGTTGAGACCTATGAATTCGACGACCGCGCCTGATCATTCTGCCTGCGATAGGCGTGCTTACCAGCACTGTAGCTGCCCTACAGCTCGAGTTAAGTCGAAAATACCGACAACGCGTATCAAGTTGACTCGAATAATACGAATAGGTTTGCGGACCTAGCTCAGCTAGCAGACCGAGTTCAGACCTATGGATTCATTAGGCGAATTCAACGCGCCTGATTATTCTGAGTGTGAAAGGTGTGCTTACCAGCACAATAGCTGGCCTGCAGCTCGAGTTAAGTGGAAAATACCGACAACGCATATCAAGTTGACTCGAATAATACGAATAGGTTTGCGGACCTAGCTCGGCTTGCAGACCGAGTTCAGACCTATGGATTCAACAGGCGAGCGCGCCTGATGATTCTGCATGCGATGGGTGTGCCCACCAGCACTGTAGCTGCCCTACAGCTCGAGTTAAGTTGAAAATACCGACAACGCGTTCAAGTTGACTCGAATAATACGAATAGGTTTGCGGACCTAGCTCGGCTAGCAGACCGAGTTCAGACCTCTGGGTTCAACAGGCGAACGCGCCTGATCATTCTGCATGCATTAGCTGTGCTTACCAGCTCTGTAGCTGCCCTGGAGCTCGAGTTATGTTCGAAAAACCGACAGCGCGTATCAAGATGACTCGAAACGACCGTTCCCGCCAGAGTGCTTTTTGGCCTTCAAAGTTACCCGATCGAGCTGAGATCGAGATGGCGAGCGGGAATAAACGGGAAAAAATACTAGAGCTCTAACGAATGTTCAAATTTTGAGAACAAAATTTTCAACCAAGCAAAAGTTGTCAAAAGTTCCGTCGAGATTTTTCTTGCCAACTAGCTCTGGGGCGCGCCGGAATTACTCTTAGCTTCCAGCTATAACTAGCTAAGGGAAGCTCTACGAGTTACCAGCCCAAAGTCATCACATTGTCCGCCTCGGCCGGCCCGGCCAACTAGCTCCATCCCGCGCCGGAACTGGGCGCCGGCGGTAAACCGTCAACCTTTCTTACCGCCGGGAGACTCGTAGAGCTTCCTGACAACATATACTGTCGGAAGAAATTATAGAGAACGAATAGTTTTTCAGCCCAACTCGAGTATCAGACCGAGTTCAGACCTCTGAATGCGACAGACGGACGCGTCTGATGTCTCCGAAACGATTCCTGTGATTACCCGCCCTGCAGCCTCCCTCCAGCCCGAGTTAAGTGCAGAACGCCGACAGTAGCTCTCAAAATGACTAGAAGAATACGAACGGTTTCGTGACTCTGGATCGTGCTAGAGACCGAGTTCAGAGCTCTGGATTGAACAGGCGAACGCGCCTGATAATTCTGAGTGCGGTAGGCGTGCTCATCAGCACTGTAGCTGCTCTACAGCTCGATTTAAGTAGAAAATAACGACAACGCGTATCAAGTTGACTCGAATAATACGAATAGGTTTGCGAACCTAGCTCGACTAGTAGACCGAGTTCAGACCTATGGATTCAACAGACGGACGCGCCTGATCATTCTGAGTGCGATAGGAGTGCTTACCAGTCTGTAGCTGCCCTAAACCTCGAGTTGAGTAGAAAATACCGACAACGCGTATCAAGTTGACTCGAATAATACGAACAGGTTTGCGGACCTAGCTCGGCTGACAGACCGAGTTCAGACCTCTGGATTCAACAGGCGAACGCGCCTGATCATTCTGCATGCATGAGCTGTGCTGACCAGCTCAGTAGTTGTCCTGAAGCTCGAGTTATCTTGAGAAAACCGACAGCGCGTATCAAGATGACTCGAAACGGCCGATCCCGCCACCGTGCTTTTCGATAGTAATATTCACCCGATCGAGCTGAGATCAAGATGGCGAGCGGGAATAAGATCGAATATCACGGGAAAAAATACTAGAGCTCTAACTGGCGCCGGCGGTGAACCGTCAACCTGGTCACCGCCGGGAACCTCGTAGAGCTCCTTGAATCCGTGAGAAAGCTCAGCATCAAAGCGGAAGCTTCTCGGAGCTTTTCTACAGAAAAAATGAAGTTGATAATTTTCGGAGTCAACATGAAGTCGGTTGCTCCAAGTGAACTGGTACTGAAAATCACTCTAGAGAGCTGAGCTGCTCAGGGAACGAAGTTTATATCTCAATGCTCGGAGTAAAAATCTGCTTTCTCAAAATGAATTGTCAAATATCTTTCAAAAAATTACAAAACCACCCAAAAGTTGCCACATTGTCCGCCTCGGCCGGCTGGGCCAACTAGCTCTACCCCGCGCCGGAATTCCTCTAGCTCATCGATAACGAAGAGCTCTACGAGGTACGAATGGTCAAATTTCGAGAACGAAATTTTCAACCGAGCAAAAGTTGTCAAACTGGGCGCCGGCGGTAAACCGTCAACCTTTCTTACCGCCGGGAGACTCGTAGAGCTTCCTGACAATATATACTGTGGAAAAAAACTCGAAAGAACGACTATTTTTTAAGCCCAAGCGATTTCAGACCTCTCAAGATGACGCTAACAAAAAACGAACAGTTTCGCAACCCAGTTCGAGTATCAAACCGAGTTGAGACCTCTGAATGCGACAGGCGGGCGCGTCTGATGTCTGCGAATCCACTCATGTGATTCCCAGCATTGAAGCCCCCCTACAGCCCGAGTTAAGTGCAGAAAACCGACAGTATCGATTTGAAAAATATAATAGTTTTGCGAACCTAGTTCGAGCAGCAGACCGAGTTCCGAGCTCTGGAATCGACCGAAAGACGCGCCTGATGTGTGTAAATCGATATATGTGACCTGCAACACTGTAGCCCTTCCCCAGCACGAGTTGAGTGCAGAAAATTGAGAGCACGTCACAAGATCATTCGGACAATACGAACAGTTTCGCGAACCTAGCTCGGGCAGCAGGCCGAGTTCAGAGCTCTCGGTACGATAGACGAACGCGACTGATAATTCCCCAGCGATGTCTGTCACAATGAGCCCTGTAGCTGCCCTACAGCTCGAGTTAAGTACAGAAAACCGAGAGCGTCTATCAAGATCACTCCAATAATACTGATAGGTTTGCGGACCTAGCTCGGCTAGCAGGCCGAGTTCAGACCTCTGGATTCAACAGACGAACGCGCGTGATGATTCTGAGTGCGATAGCTGTGCTTACAAGCACTGTAGCTGCCCCAAAGCTCGAGTTAAGTACAGAAAACCGAGAGTGTCTATCAAGATGACTCGAATAATACAAATAGGTTTGCGAACCTAGCTCGGCTGGCAGACCGAGTTCAGACCTCTGGATTCAACAGGCGAACGCGCGTGATAATTCTGAGTGCGATAGCTGTGCTCACCAGCTCTGTAGCTGCCCTACAGCTCGAGTTAAGTACAAAATACCGATAGCGCGTATCAAGATGACTCGAACCGGCCGTTCCCGCCCGTGCGCTTTTTGGCCTTCAAAGTTACCCGATCGAGCTGAGATCAAGATGGCGAGCGGGAATAAGATCGAATATCATGGGAAAAAATACTAGAGCTCTAACGAATGGTCAAATTTCGAGAACAAAATTTTCAACCGACCAAAAGTCACCAAAAGGTCCGTCGAGATTTTTCTTGCCAACTAGCTCTCCAGCGCTCCGGAACTGGCGCCGGCGGTGAACCGTCAACCTGGTCACCGCCGGGAACCTCGTAGAGCTCATTTCACGCGTAAGAGTGCTCGGAGTCGAAAGAGAGAGCTTCTGGAAGCATTTCTCGAAAAAGAGAAAAATTGATTTTTTTCGTGTCGACATGAAGATGGTTCCCCCAAGTGTTTTGATAGTAAAAGTGCGCCTACAGAGCTCATACTAAGACAGAGAGGCCCTCATAGTTGTTTACAGGTGCGAAAAATCTGCTTTCTCAAAATGAATTGTCAAATATCTTCCAAAAAATTGTAAAACCACCCAAAAGTTAACACTTTGTCCTTTCTGGCCGGGTCGACCAACTGGGCGCCGGCGGTAAACCGTCAACCTTTCTTACCGCCGGGGGACTCGTAGAGCTTCCTGACAATATATAATGTGGAAAAGAATTTCAGAGAACGACTAGTTTTTCCAGCCCAAGCGATTATAGACCTCTCAAGATGACTCTAACAAAACAAACGAACAGTTTTCCAATCGAGCTCGAGTATGAAACCGAGTTCAGACCTCTGAATGCGACAGGCGGACGCGTCTGATGTCTGCGGATCGATTCCTGTGATTACCAGCTCTGCAGCCCCCCATACAGCCAGAGTTAAGTGCAGAAAACCGAGAGTAGCTTTTAGGATGACTCGAATAATACAACAGTTTCGCGGATCTCGTTCGAGCAGCAGACCGAGTTCCGAGCTCTCGGTTCGACGAACGGACGCGCCTGGTGTCTCGAAATCGATTCCTGTGACCAGCAGCACTGTAGCCCTCCCCCAGAACGATTCAAGTACAGAAAACCGAGAGCACTTCTCAAGATGACTCGAACAATACCAATAGGTTCGCGAACCTAGCTCGGGGAGCAGGCCGAGTTCAGAGCTCTTGATTCAACAGACGAACGCGCCTGATAATTCTCAATCGATTTCTGTGATTATCAGCTCTGCGGCTGCCCTACAGATCGAGTTAAGTACGAAAAACCGAGAGCGTCTGCTACAATGACTCGAATAATACGAATAGGTTTGCGACCCTAGCTCGGCTAGCAGACCGAGTTCAGACCTCTGGATTCAACAGGCGAACGCGCCTGATCATTCTGAATGCATTAGCTGTGCTGACCAGCTCTGTAGTTGTCCTGAAGCTCGAGTTATCTTGAGAAAACCGACAGCGCGTATCAAGATGACTCGAAACGGCCGTTCCCGCCCCCCTGCTTTTTGGCCTTCAAAGTTACCCGATCGAGCTGAGATCAAGATGGCGAGCGGGAATGAGATCGAATATCATGGGAAAAAATACTAGAGCTCTAACGAATGGTCAAATTTCGAGAACGAAATTTTCAACCGACCAAAAGTCAGCAAAAGGTCCGTCGAGATTTTTCTTGCCAACTAGCTGTCCAGCGCGCCGGAATTACTCTTAAGCTTCCAGCAATAACTTGCTAAGGGAAGCTCTACGAGTTATTACTGGGCGCCGGCGGTAAACCGTCAACCTTTCTTACCGCCGGGGGACTCGTAGAGCTTCCTGACAATATATAATGTGGAAAAGAATTTCAGAGAACGACTAGTTTTCCAGCCCAAGCGATTATAGACCTCTCAAGATGACTCTAACAAAACACACGAACAGTTTTCCAATCGAGCTCGAGTATGAAACCGAGTTCAGACCTCTGAATGCGACAGGCGGACGCGTCTGATGTCTGCGGATCGATTCCTGTGATTACCAGCTCTGCAGCCCCCCACACAGCCAGAGTTAAGTGCAGAAAACCGAGAGTAGCTTTTAGGATGACTCGAATAATACAACAGTTTCGCGGATCTCGTTCGAGCAGCAGACCGAGTTCCGAGCTCTCGGTTCGACGAACGGACGCGCCTGGTGTCTCGAAATCGATTCCTGTGACCAGCAGCACTGTAGCCCTCCCCAGAACGATTCAAGTACAGAAAACCGAGAGCACTTCTCAAGATGACTCGAACAATACCAATAGGTTCGCGAACCTAGCTCGGGGAGCAGGCCGAGTTCAGAGCTCTTGATTCAACAGACGAACGCGCCTGATAATTCTCAATCGATTTCTGTGATTATCAGCTCTGTGGCTGCTCTACAGATCGAGTTAAGTACGAAAAACCGAGAGCGTCTGCTACAATGACTCAAATAATACGAATAGGTTTGCGACCCTAGCTCGGCTAGCAGACCGAGTTCAGACCTCTGGATTCAACAGGCGAACGCGCCTGATCATTCTGGATGCATTAGCTGTGCTGACCAGCTCTGTAGGTGGCCTGAAGCTCGAGTTATCTTGAGAAAACCGACAGCGCGTATCAAGATGACTCGAAACGGCCGTTCCCGCCTGCCTGCTTTTTGGCCTTCAAAGTTACCCGATCGAGCTGAGATCAAGATGGCGAGCGGGAATAAGATCGAATATCATGGCAAAAAATACTAGAGCTCTAACGAATGTTCAAATTTTAAGAACAAAATTTTCAACCGACCAAAAGTCACCAAAAGGTCCGTCGAGATTTTTCTTGCCAACTAGCTCTCCAGCTCCCCGGAATTACTCTTAAGCTTCCAGCAATAACTGGCGCCGGCGGTGAACCGTCAACCTGGACACCGCCGGGAACCTCGTAGAGCTCCTGGCACGCGTGAGAGTGCTCAGCATCAAAAGAGAGGGCTTCTGGAAGCATTTCTCGAAAATGAGAAAACGTGATTTTTTCGATGACGACATGAAGTTGGTTTCGCCAAGTGTTTTGACAGTAAAAGCGCATCTACAGAGCTCATATTAAGACGCAGAGGCCCTCATAGTCGTCTACAGGTGCGAAAAATCTGCTTTCTTAAAATAAATGGTTGAATATCTTTCAAATATCCGCAAAACCACCCAAAAGTTACCACTTTGTCCGTTCTGCCCGGGTCGGCCAACTAGCTCCACCCCGCGCCGGAATTCCTTGAAGTCTCGCGCTCTCAGTGAGAGCGCGAGACCATTCTGCGTCGACAAAAATGCACCAGAACTCTCTAGGTCACCCATAGATCGATATAAATTAGAAAAAAATCATCCGACACAAAAAATACAAAAATTGTACAAATCGATACTTTTCATTAATTTTGAAAATTCTAATCAATTTGGGCACTCTTGAGGCTCCCATTCGATGTCTCGCATGTCGCTACTTCGATTGGAATGTACCTGGCATGCATAGCATGCACTCAGCTCGAGTTATCATCGAAACATCGTTCGCAACACGCATACATAGAGACAGTATTTCGAGCATAACTCCTGACTCAGCCATTTCTAGGAACTCTCGAGCTTCCAGTGTGACGCGCCAGATCATTCTGCATCGACTGTGTGCGTGAGAGGTCTGTAGCTTGCTGACAGCTCGAGTTAAGTAAA